>SNQJ01S0035575.1:66597-110472 GCA_010110895.2 Picea sitchensis | reverse complement strand
GCCACCAAACATACACTGTGGATCCATGCCAATATGACTCAAATCTGAACATAGCCACCAAAAATACACTGTGGATCTATGTGTTAAAGACTCAAATTTGAACATAGCCACGAGACATACAATGTGGATCTATGCAACAGTACGAACTGAATATACTCTAACGCAACCTGAATTGGTTAGAAACGATCTAGGGTCTTCATCTCCACCACTCTATAGTACAAATCTAACCATGCGAATACATGTGTTGAAGTCGAACATGGTAGAAACCACTTGATTACTGGTCATTAGTGTATACCATTAACAAGTGTGAGGGAAATCACCATTAATGTCAATGAATCCCAAGGTACACTAGTACAATCCAACGAATGTGAGTTAATGAGCTGAAGTCGAACACTCGGCAAAATCTCTCGATCAGGGGTCGATAATGAAAATCGACTGTCAAAAGCGAGGAAACCTGCCATTGAGGCATGCAAGTTCCAAGGTACCAATTGGTTTCTAAGTCTAATTCCTGGATAATGAGTTGAAGTTGACAGGAAAAGACTCGTCACAGGAGGGCCTTAATGTATCCCCCATCAATGACACAAAAC
This sequence comes from Picea sitchensis, assembly GCA_010110895.2. Lineage (NCBI taxonomy): Eukaryota > Viridiplantae > Streptophyta > Pinopsida > Pinales > Pinaceae > Picea > Picea sitchensis. The sequence goes on along the minus strand of SNQJ01S0035575.1, from coordinate 109,885 downwards.
GGGTAACGATATTTGAAGGTAGATCATAGTAACAATTGATTCAAGACTGACTCAAGGATGACTGACACAATAGAAGGCTTAAGTACTGCAGAAATGGCCGACGAAATAGAAGGATTTTCGGGTTGAACTTCTCTTTGAACAGATTGATGACACAACAACTGTCTTGGAAAAATTGACTCAACGACATGGATCACAGACCAAACTGTAATCTTATAAAGGAGTATGACTAAGAGACAAGCAGATTTTCCAACCTAGACACAAAGAGAGTGAAAGGGTGTCATGTTCAAAAACGACTCTTCCATAGAATATAGGTTTAGACACATTTCTTTCCCAATTTTTCCCCCGCCATCTCTGGCGAGTACCTCTTTATTTTTACACAAGCTTGAGGAGGATAACATATGCTTGTAATGTAAGCTCATCCTTCAGATGATTCCCTCAGAGTATGTTTAATGAACCCTAAGAAGGAGTGGTTCGGTCCCATATGGGCATTTCGATGCTTATTTAATGAGTCCAAGGAAAGCAAACTCAGGGGTTTTTCATGTTTAGAGAGTCTAAAAAACACTTAAAGAAAACTCTCTCAGTTCCTTTTTCGTAAAGTATTCTTATGAGACCGAAAAAGAGATAAACTATTGCTCAACGGATGTTTTCTTCAAATATTTTAACGAGCGTGAAAAGAACAAGGTCTCTCGACAATCTTTTCACGTTTAGAGAGTCTAAAAAGAGATTCAAAGGAACTCCAGTGGGTTCCCTTTTTGTATAACCTTTACGAGTCCAAAAAAGTGATAAAAGTATACTCGGTTACATTCTCATTGATTTACGAGCACGAGAAAGAACAAATACTAAGCTCGGTAACTTATTCTCATGTATTTACGAGAATGAGAAAGAACAAAGACTAATATCGGTAACTTATTCTCATGTATTTACCAGCATGAGAAAGAACAAAGATTAAGCTCGGGATTGTTTTCATTTTTACACAAGCTTTAAAACAAAAACAAAACTATGCTTGGGACCTGGTTTCATTTTTACACAAGCTTGAACCATAGAAAACTATGCTTGGACTTCCCAACACATAACACATGGATGGTTGGTACTTAGCCCCTGGCTTAAGAAACTAGCGGCTCAACTTCAGCATGAAGTCCATAGGCTAGAAGAAAATGCCCCCCAAGCTTCATTTTGTCCAACTTCAAAGGTGAAAGAAATGAAGCTTCAAATACTAGATGAAGGACTTGACTCAAATAGAGAGGGGGAAAACTATTTCATTTTTTAACGAGCTTGACACAGGAACAAGAACTATGCTCAATAATCTAGGTTCAATCCCTACGCCTCTGTTTCATTTTTTAACGAGCTTGACACAGAAACAAGAACCATGCTCGTAACCTCTGTTTCATTTTTTAATGAGCTTGACACAGAAACAAGAACCATGCTCGTAACCTCTATTTCATTTTTTAACAAGGTTGCCACAGAGACAAAAAAAACTATCCTCGTAACTAGTTTCATTTTTTAACGAGCTTGAAATCAAAAAACCATGCTCAAAGTTGGTTTCATTTTTTAATGAGATTTAAATTAGAAAACCATGCTCAAGGCTCTTCTTTATCATAACTTCTAAGAGGACAGTGCTCTAGAAGGACACCATGTCAAGGGACAAAACTCAGTCATGGCCTCCAAGAGATCTTCACTTAACGGAAGAAACACACTCTGGAAGGAACACATGTAGAGGGTTGTGACAGGGGTAAAGAGATCAGGATCCAACATCCCTACCGAAGAGATCACCATGTCAACTACCAAATCCAAGTCATTGTCATCGGCAATGGAAGGCATGGGAGACAACTCCACATAATTGACCTGTGGCAGGGGTGATACCGTCTGCATATAAGAACCATGTAGGGAGGTAATTGAAGTCAAGTTAGGACCAAAAAAAATAATTTGATCAATGGTCACAATTCTTCCATCGTGAGGGAAATATATCACACAAAAAAGAGTAGACACAATATCTTTCATGGTATAGATATAATATCTCCCAAGGATTAAAGAAAAATCCAAGGGATCTTGGACTACCATGAAATCAATAAAGATAGTTTTCCCTCCCAAAGTTACAGGAAACTGAGGAAGCATCCCTAAAGGTTGATTGGTTCTTCTTTTAAAAGCTAACAGATTCTGTGTAACTGGCATAAGCTGAGGACAACCCAAAGCTTGCCAAGCAAAACAGGATAAAATACTAACGAACGCACCTTCATCTATCAGTGTCTGAGGAACGTCCCGACCACAAACCTGCACTATGATATGGAAAGGAATGTGAGAGGGAAGAAGAGGTCTAGTTAGCACACCCCAATCAAAATAGATGGCCTCATTACTTGGAGTGGGTTCCACAGGAGGAGGAATACCCCCAAGCATGGTAGAGTTTGTATCATCGAGAAAAACGTGGGCACTATTAGGTTTACTCTCGAGCAGGAGAGTAGGATCGACTGATAATGACATCAAATTGACCACCTGGGTTTCATTCTCCAAGGGCAGAATGGGGTCGACGGGTGGAAACGTATCGACCACTTGTGTTTCACTCTCTAACAGGAGAGTGGGATCGATCGAGGATGGGATCAGATCGACCACTTGGGTTTCACTCTCTAATGGGATAGTGGGATCAACCAAGGATGGGATTGGATTGACCACTTTGTCAACTATTTCAACTAAGGATGTGACCAGATTGACGACATGATCAACCAGATTGATCGATGAAGGGGTCGAATTGATCATTTCATCAACTACAGAGGGGTTGAGAGAAATCTTGCGATAAGTAGCTGGAAGTTGAGGTTGGGGGACAATCATGTCTTCCAGTAATTTTGAGGATTCGTCCACACAAGGGAAAAGGTGAGTTAGATGACTCCCTTTGCATAACATACACGGTAACTTGACTCTACTTTTCTTCTTCTCAAATATATCTTGACTAATTGACGAGAGGTCATCAACATGTTGTTCATAGGTTAACGACATGGGTTGGTGAGGGTGTGTAGACCATGCTTCTAAGACCTTGGAAAGACCAGGGAAATCCTTCAGAAGATGGCTACCCTTACAAATCCTGCAAGGGTACTTGGGTTTACAGGTTGTTCGGGTGATCTTGACATCATCAACACTCCCAACATGATTAACAGTAACTGGTTTCTTTCCAACATGTCTGGCAGTGGTTGGAAGTTTGGACCCTTGCTTATTTTTCTTCTTATCATTCTTCCTTTTCTTCTTCTTCTTATTCACTGAGTTACTAGCTTCAAATATTTCACTCGACGAAGAAGACAAAACGGAAGAAGACCTTGCAAGTAAAGAAGGTGAAGAAGATCTTACTAGTGAAGAAGGTGAAGGATCAACATGAGGTTGATGCTCTTGGGGGAAAGTTCTTACAAATTAAGCATTAACTGCATTTGGGACTACCTTAGTGGAAAAAAACCATACCGATAATCCAACTGTGAGACCTGGAAGGCTCAAAGTAGCAATGTGAGGAGGACCAATGTTTTCGTAAGAAGGAAAAACAAAAGGTTCCCTTGGAGAAAAGGTTCCTTCATTGGTCATTTCGGGAACTGGTGCCATTTAAAACAAAAAACCAACCTAGAGTCCACTAGGGAAAACAAACAACATGCGCTAAAAATCTAGTAAGAAAGAAAGCAAACAAAACCTTCTCACAATGAGCACACTAGTTGGTGATGAAATCCATTGTCACGAGAAAAAAGTAAGAAGGGGCTGAGATAGAGAGGGTGGGAAAGTTACGTTGATGACCTGCTTAACGGACTTACACCCTGGTGCAAGCTACCACACATAATCATGGGTATACCCTCCAAGGAGCCCGAGTGAGTTTGGCCAATGTCGATTCCAGGTACTGTGAAGACTTGCCCCTCCACAGTCACCTTGCGTAAATACCCTAAAGATATAGGACACTAAGGTTACCAACTCTTATAGTGATGCCTAGGGAAAAAATCGATAGTCCGATCCACATGAAAAGGTAGGGTATCTATCTCGAAATCAACTCGAAAGGCTTCCACTAATCATTGTGGGTATACCTTTCAATCGAACCCCATAATACACGCAATCTCTACACCAAGACCAACAAAGCAGGGTGAGTAACTTTGCCAGTCTCAATGTGACCTCATGATTGACCCTTGTGTGAGAAGGGCTTCCCAGGACCAAATGTAATAAGTGGATTTCACTGCTCCCTAATGCAAGAATCTATGTTTGTTTGCAGCTTCGGAAAGTTATCTTTCACACCTATTCCAAATCCCTACAACTAATCTAATGTATGTTTGCTACCATAAAATATAAAAATGTCTAATCAATTTTTATAAGCACTTTATTTTATGGTTGTTGTTACTCAAAAGGAAAATGGCGTGGACAATATGGTGTTTTGACCAACTTGAAAGTTATGCAAAGAGATGAATATGCAATTTTTTCATTTCAATCAAAGCTATGCTATGAGAAGGAGAAAACATTTACCATTCCCATATGTACAATGTCCCAAAATTTTACTAAACTCATCAATATCAAGATTTTCAAGAAATGAGACAAATAGACTATACACCCATACACGATTCATAGCCCCCCCAAGAATCATGAAATGTTTCTACTTCAAATGCAAGGATTCCCCCAATCTAATATAAAGAAAGAAATTAAAATTCTTTGTTTCAAAGATAGCTAAAATCAATAGCAAATCGACATGAAACAAAGCAACCCAAACAATTTTCTCTTTTAACACGAACTATTCAATAAAAGAAAAAGAAGTTCTTTCACCAAACAATTCTAAAGAAAAGACAATGCTTTGTAACTGAAAGACACTCAAAGAAGGAGACCAAATATTTCAAGAGAAAACAAAGAAAATATGGATAAAATAAGTTTCAAATTTGTCAAGCAGACTTTAATCAGATCCAACAAATCACCCCAAAATCATATCATAGATCTGGGCAGGGAAAACCACCAAAAAATATTTTTTTTTACAATCATCGCAGGCTAGAAGACTAGCATAGTGCAAAAATCCTTGATCGCCACAGGCCAGCTATGGGTAGGGTGTGGAGTTTTTTCACTGGAATAAACAGGTAGGGTGTGGAAATCCTAAGTCATCGCACTGTCCCTCAAAGCAGGGTGTGGAAATCAAACAAAAATGGAAAAAATTAAAAATTTAAGAATGTTTTCCAGTGAAGTCAAACATTCAAAGATTCAAGATGGATCTTACAGTGACTCATAAAACAAAAACCCAGGCAATCAAAGCAAGAAATCAATAAAAAATAGGAAAACAATCTGTTCCCCAGTGGATTCACCAATTTTGTTGTTGGATAAATCGATAAATGCAGACATAAACTAATCTCCCTAGATCCACCTAGATCTAGAACAAAATGAGATAGGACATGGTGCTTTCCCTAATCTTAATCATTGGATATAATATTATATAAGAGACAAAAGACATACCTTTTAATATCACTTCCTTATGTCTTTGTTGTCCCTGCTTCGCTCCGATGCTCTTGTGCTATTCATCCTGCAATGAAACACAAACCAACCAAATGAAAGCAACAATAATATATTCAATGAAAACTTAAACATGTGATCAAGGAGTCATGTAATAAAATGAGAATGATTTTATGGGAAAGAAGCATGCCACTATATTATATAATGTGGAATAAAGATACAACCAGATGCCTTGATGTCGTCAGGTTCCTTCCAACAGTTCCTTGCTTCCCACACACTTCTTGCTCCAAGGATTTTGAGACCATGGATCTGATAGCTACTCACAATATATCTTGACAAAGCAAAGCTCAAAGCCAACATAAATTTCCCAAGCTCAATCCAACTCAATCAAGATAACTTTATCCATGAGAGATCCTCTCCTTTTATAAGTTGAAGAGGACAAGGTGAGGAGGTTAGGATGATCCCACTAAGTCATGAATGTGAGTAAGATCCAAACCATTTGGAGGCCACCTCACCATAGAAGCTTATCCTTCTAGAATAATCAAGAAAATGATCGTTTTCCCACATACGAAGGCCGTCGTACCCTAGCAGTAATGCAGCCTATGGAAACTCTGCAACCTAGCTATGGAGAAAGGTGCAAAAATCAAGCATTTCCGCACCTTGTGTATAGTGGAACCTGTGAAAATCATCCTTAATAGGGTTTTTACAAAGGAAAATACAACTTCTTCTCTCATGGAAAGTTATTCTCCCTTCTTTCTTCAGGAATTCAGGCCACTGACCCCTCTGAAGGCAATAGATAGGTTTACATCATTAACGGTCATAGGGGTGACGAAAATAATGTGTAAAAGCATAAGAGATATTTCTATGGATTTATTCATATTTGGGGATCTTGCTAGTGCCCATACCTCTGTGAGAGGCGGTGCTTTCAAGGTTTCGAGATTTTCTACCCTACCCATATGATGATTTAGACTTATGAATACTCACCTGTGCATCAGTTATATAGTGGTTTATTAGTTTCTTGACTTAGGTATCTCATAGGTTACTTGTAGGGGTTATTCTATAGGTACCCTAGGTCAAATAGGTGTCGGACAACACAAAAACTTTATGGAGGATTACCTCTTCGGGGGGGGTTGACCTACTGGTTGTTAAGCCCATGAGGGCCCCTGTAACTGATTTTGTTACCTCCAATCTTTAGCAGGGAGTCTCAAGTCCCTCTTGGATGAGACATACCTTCTTTAGAGAGGGAGGCCACTCAACCACTATAACCTGTTTGCATGCATATTGGTTGTTTGACTTTTGGTGTGCTCTTTGCTTACTAGTTGGCCTTAGGATATATTTTTTATCTTTAGAGTATTAAGTCATCGTGGATTCAGACTAGCCACCCCGCCAGTCCCGTCGCTTGTTATAGTTACCATCGTATTTTGTGTCCTTTCCTTCTAAAAGGCTTAGAGTCATTACACGTGGTACACACACATCCACCACTCAGACTTGTGATTCTACAAGGATGAGTACTAAACTTGGTCTTCATAATTCTGGGAGCCCTTCGACTCCCACACCCACTGTAGTTAATGGCACCCCTTCGACTCCTGCAACCTCCATGGTTGTAGTACTAGAGGCACCTATCATTACTATGGCCCAGCCTATAGTTAATGCTCATGCTACTGCCTCGAACCCCTTTGGGTATCTTGGCCACTCACCAGGCTACAATGTTCAGTCCATCCCTATGACTTCTAGTCCATTTTCTTATGGTATGCCTAACTTCACCTCGCAGTTTTCGAACTCCATCCCAGATGCTGGCCCTAATTCTAGCATTGGGATTGGGGGAAACACACCTCCTTACACTCCTTTTTCATTTGCTGGATCTCAAATCCCTCAAATGACTCCTAATATGGGAGGTATGCATGCTTTTAACCCTGGGTCCAATCCTCCTACTTTTGGGTGGAATAGTAAACCTGGAGGACAAGTTTCGACTCAAGTTCGATCCTACAATCCTTCCTCCTTGGCGTAGATTCTGACCAATACATTTGGCATGACGAATCCGCCTCTATCCTTCGGTTCCCAACCTAGGGGAGGTTAGTTTCACACTTTGGGAAACCCCCAACCTGGGTCTAATCTGGCTAGGGGCAGTTTCTATAACCCTCAATAGAACATTCCAACTGGAATGATGCCCACCTTGCCTTATATGAATCAGCTCGGAGGAGGGCCTTATAATTCCAAGTAGAACCATGGTTTTTATCAAAACCTTGGATGGCCTTTGAATCCACAAGCACAATATTTCCCAGGAGTTTGGGGCCAGATGTCACAACCCTGCCTCCCTTTTCTGGCCACGCTTAATCTTCCAGATTTGTCTAAGTTAATGAATGACCCTATGAGTCATGATCCTACATGGCCCCCGATCCCCACCAAACTTCCTTTAGACATCCCAAAGTTTGAGGGTAAGAATGGAGAGGATCCTAGTGATCACATCACTACCTTTCACCTTTTGTTCTCATCAAACTCCCTTAATGATGATTCTACTCGTTTGAGATTATTTCAACGCACCCTTATCGGAGTTGCTGCAAAATGGTATATTGAGCTACCAAGGGGGGCATATGGGACTTCTAGTTAGTTGGTGATGGTCTTCCTTAACCACTTCTAGTTTCCCATTCATTACGATGTTGGTTTAGAGTGGTTGTCTACTTTACGCCAGGATACCGCCACTCATATCTCAGACCATATCCAGAAGTGGCATAGACAAAAGAGGTTGATTAAGACCTCTATACCCCCAACCTTTCTCTTAGAATGGTTTCTTAAGTATTTGCACACTCCTATCTCAAAGGAAGTTTCTACTTCTGGGGTTACCACTGAAAAAGAAGCTATATTTAGAGCCCAAAAGTTAGATTTCATATATGCTCAGTCTGGGATGTTATACTATCTTCTTATTGATGCACCAAAGTCTACTTATGACCCTAGTTAAAAACCCAGATCTCCTGCCGACGACATTGTAGGTTACGCCAATGTAAATTTTGCAGACTCAGTGACAAACCATTTAAAAGAGTTGTATTTAAGCTATTCTACAGGAGGACCAGCCTCGTTTGTGTCTTCCAATCCCACTCAGTCAGTGGATGTACACTTAGTGCAACCGTCGACCAACCTGAATGGTACCCTGCCAGCAGGAGGGAATAAGAAGAAAGGATGTAATAACCATAAGGGTGGGAAAAATGGTAATAAATCCAAGGACAATAATGAGAAGACGGGTAGTAATGTTGGAGAGGGAAAATGAGAAAAATGTAAGGTGAATTTTTCTAGTAAGCTTTGCACAGATGATCACCTTACCCAATTGTGCCACAAACTTGCATAAGTTGCGAGGCTTTTAGCTCAATCGCTCGTTGTGCTGATGAATACATTCCCACATAATCATCACTTAGCCTTGAGCACCTCAAATGCCGAAAATGCGGCTAGTGGAGGTCAAAACCAGCAGTCACAAGATGGAGACCATTTATGTATCAATATGGTCCACGCAAAAATTGATGTAGCCACTCCATCTCGAGACTATAGTTCTAAACAAACTATTCCTAGTCTAGAATCTCCTCCTCCTCCCCCGAAGACGACTTTATAGATTGAGAAACCATAGCCACAGCCTCATATTCTGAAAGGAGTATTCAAGTGCTCTACCCATAATCCAAATGCTAGAGCCACCCAGAACTACTCTATTGTTGAGGACCTGGGCCAAACCTCTTGTGCTATGTCGGCTTTGGAGGTACTCTAGACATGTCTTTCATAGAGGAATGCCTTAATCTGTGCTCTAGGAGCTCTAGAACCCAGTGGATCAAGTATTATCAAGTTTGAAGTCACAGATGTTAAGCCTCGCTTTCCTTACCATGTGGCTTTCCAAATTCATGTGGAGTATTCAAAGTATACCATCAAACATGCGGTTGTTGATGAAGGCACTGCTATGTGTGTGATGTCCCTAGTTTGTTGGAAAGCTCTCGGTTATCCGACGCTTTCCAAGTCATCGAACATGTTGACTTCTTTCGACGATCACTCCTTCCACTGTCACAGTATTCTCCCTGTCTTTCCAGTCCAGTTAGGTGGGAAGATGGTAGAGGTGGAAGTAGAAGTGGTTGATGCACCTCTTGATTATAACCTGTTACTAGGTCGCAATTGGACTTATGCTATGATCGACGTCATATCTTCTATATTTCGTACTCATGAAGGGAAGATTGTGACGATCGATCAGTTATCCTTTGTGTACTCTAGTCCTAATGCATCTCTTGGTCAGTCGATCCCTGTGATCGACAATTCTCGGTCGGCAACTGAGAATATCAATGTTGGAATGTATTCATCCCTTATGGGTACTTTCAACTTCTCAACAACGAACCATCAAGTTTATGCCATGTCCAGTAGACCTGTGTCGACTGGGAGGTCCATTCCTTTCTGCACGTCTTATTTTGATGATCCATGGACCCTACCTTCCTCGACTTTGTCTTGTGAAGGATAGTCGCATGCTGGGATGGCCATGCCACTATCAGCATCATATATTGTGTATCAAGTTGTTCTCGACCCTTCCATCGATCCCGATCCTATTCCCTCGCCGACATATGAGGAGGATCTCGTGTCTAGGTAGTAGGCCCATGTGGGCCACCTCATTTTCTTGTTCACATGATTTCCTCGATGGGACTTTTCATTTAGATGAATCCATCATCAAAGCCATGAATGGTTCTGACAAACCTTGGGATGATATTCATCATCGTTCTTATTTTCTCCCAAAGCTTGAAAGAATCAAACAAGACAACTTTCGATCTACTTTGAGTCAGATAGTCGGTCACGTCATAGTTCCAATTGATACGTATGACATTTATGTCTAAGGAAACATGGCGAGTATTTCTCCTACCATCCAAATCGACATCTCTCGTACCCCTGGTAAGATTGAAAACGTAAATATTGATGCAGATTGTTCGCCAGAAGAAATCTTGATCTACACCAAGATCTTCAAGGAATTTTGAGACGTATTTACTTGGTCCTATGAAGAGATGTCAGGGATCTAGCCTCATATTGTCGAACATGAAATTAAAACCTATTTGGATGCTAAACCTATTTGGAAACATCTTAGAGCTGTCAACCCTCGAAAGGCCCCTGTTATTAAGGCAGAGGTGGAGAAGTTGCTTAATGTTGGCTTCATCTACCTGATTCATTTAACTAAATGGGTATCCAACCCCATTCCTATAGATAAGAAGAAAGTAACCATCTGTGTATGTATGGATTTACGTGACCTGAACAAGGCCTATCTGAAAGACAATTTCCCCACACCTTTCATCAATTAGATTCTCGATGAGTGTGTGGGAAGCGAAGTATTTTCTTTTATGGACAAATTTTCAGGATATAATCAAATTCAAATTAAAACCGAGGATCAACACAAGACGACATTTATTTGTCCTTGGGGTACTTTTTCATACCGGAAGATGCTTTTTGGCCTTAAAAACACCGGAGCAACCTTTCAACGTGCCATGACTTTCGAGTTTCATGATCTTAAACACATAGTCGAAGATTACCTTGATGATCTTGCTGCTCACTCTCGCAAGAGAGCGGATCATGTTACTCACCTTCGACTTGTTTTTGAAAGATGTCGTTATTATAGGATCCGATTGAACCCTCACACGTGCATCGTTTGTGTTAAGTCTGGTCATCTTTTAGGTTTTCTAGTTTCTGAGATTGGGATCATGGTAGATCCACTTAAGGTTGAGGCGATACTTTGGTTTCCTCCCCCGCACACGATTATAAAACTTTAGGCTCTATAGGGGAAATATAACTTTTTTTGTAGGTTTATAGTGAACTATTCTACTATCACTAAAGGTTTCATGCATCTTTTGAAGAAGGACACCCATTTTATATGGAATGAGCGAGCCTAGGAGTCCTTCGATGCCTTGAAGAAATCTTTGGTGTCCATGCCTCTACTGAAGCCTCCCGACTATAATAGAGATTACTTACTTTATATCTCCGTGTTCGAGGATACGATTGGTATGGTTCTAGTTCAGGAGGATTATGAGCTCCATGAGCACGTCATTTACTATCTTAATTGAACTTTACTCGGTCCTGAACTCAATTACACTCATGTCGAAAAGATATCTTTGGTTTTCATTCATGCAGTCCAACGTTTAAATCATTATATATTACTTTGTAAGACTACGTTGGTTGTTGATGTCAACCCATTTCAATATTTCCTTACCTGACGTATCATAGGGGGAAACTATAATAAATGGATTGTCATTTTACAGGAGTTTGATCTCGATTTCGCTTCCGTGAAATCCAAGAAATCCCTAGTATTTGCAGAGTTGATTCCAATTTTCCACGATTAGATGAGGAAGTTATCCATGTTGATTCATTCATAGACGAACACATTTTTCTTGTCTCATCATTTGACACCTGGTATGGAGACATCGTTCTCTATCTTCATACTTTAAAGTTCCCTCAGCATCTCTCATGAGATGATCGACGGCGTATAAGATACCAAGCTAATAAATATACTATTGTCGGTGATACTTTGTATCGTCGAGGAATAGACGATATATTGGATCATTGTTTAAATCACGGAGAAGCCGAGTCTATCCTAAATGATTGCCATAGTGGGGATTTTGGTGGTCATCTATCTGGGTTGGCGACAACCCAAAACATTTTACGAGCCGGTTATTTCTAGCCTACTATCTTTAAGGATTGTATTGAAGTGGTTAAGAAGTGTCAGCCCTACCAGGTGTTCACTCAGAAAATGCACTCGCCTCCAGCCCCCCTTCACCCAGTCATTACCATCGGTCCCTTCACCAAGTGGGGGGTGGACTTCGTCGATTGCAACCCAACTTTGGCTGGGGGGCATCGACACATTATCGTGGTCATTTACTACTTTACTAAGTGGCCCGAGGCCATGCCTACAGTTAAATCCAATGGGAATATTGCAACCTTCTTCGTATTCAATCAGATTATCGTCTAATTTAGTATCCCAAGTGAGATTTTCACTGACCATGGTAGTCACTTTCAGAATGAGATGATGGAAGAACTAGCAGCTAATATGGGATTTAAACATGGTCATTCTTCTCCTTATTATCCCCAGGCAAATGGGCAAGTAGAGGCCGTCAACAAGTCTCTCAAGACCATTTTGCAAAAAACTGTCAGTCAGATTAAATCTGACTGACACATCATGCTATATCATGCACTTTGGGAATACTAAACCTTGGTCAAGACTTCCACCAGATTTTCTCCTTTCCAGTTAGTACATCGTGTGGAGTCGATATTACCCATTGAATGCGAAATCCCTTCTCTTAAGTTGGCAGTTGCACTCCTACCCAATACTTTAGATCTTGAGTGATGTCTGGTATACCTATAGATTCTTGATGAGAATCATCGATACGCATCTACGGCTATCGAGGTGAACTAACAAAGTGTCAAGGTCTAGTTCGATAAGTCAGTATGTCCTTGGTTGTACGTTGAGGGTGACTTGGTCCTCTTGTATGATCAAGCCAAAGAACCACTGGGGGAAAGGCAAGTTTAAACCCATGTGGAAAGGTCCTTACATCGTGTGATGTGTTTTATCCATGTGGATATTGGTGGCCACCCACCTTTTCCAACTATCTCAAAACAATTTTCTGGCAATTTTGGAAATTTACTATTTTTAGCAGTTTTTAACTTCTGGGGCTATTTTGAGGGCCTAAATGAAGGTTTTTCGAGATCGAGCTTCTCAATGATATATTAATGCATAATTGAGCCCCCAAAATGAATCTCCTCAATGATACCTTTCAAATGGGCTATCATACGCCTAAAACGGAGATCATATGCAAAAGTTACGACCCCGGGAAGTTGATATACTAACATACCCAAATGGGGCCCACATGAATTTTGGTGCTTCATCTCTAGGGTTAGGTTTTTGGATGTATAGGGTTTTTGGAATTCCTTTTTATTGTAAAAATTCCTTTAGAGACTCATTGTAATCATCTTCTTGCGAATGAGTGCAACCGTCACATCTCTTCTCAGAGATAAGCCACCACCATTCTAGTGAGTCTTTCACTCTGTATTTTTACAGTCTCTGTACATTTATTTCATTAATAGAAATCATGTATTACTATATCTCTGTTTTTATGGTTGCATATCTAATACATTTCTGTTATATTATTGGATATCTGCGATATCTCTGTGCATTCCCTTATTATATCTCCGCTCTCATTTCATGCCGAAAATAATATGGATCGGTGTTCTAGAAAAAGGAGCCTATGAGTTAGAAGATTATGAAGGGAATAAGTTGTCCAAGCCCATAAATGGGCTCTACTTGAAAAGATACTATGCTTAAACCCCAAGCTTGGGCGAAACTCTTTGTATACTAATGTAATTTAGTATATATATCTCTTTTCTTTTTTCATCTTCAGGTTTCTTATTGAGTCTTCACTTGGTTCACAGATGTCAACGAAGTCGTCAGTCTACTTAGGATTCACAGATGGGGCCAGTCGTCTCACACAGAACTTGGCTTCTGTCACTTGGGTGATTTATTCACCCGAGGGTCTATTGGTGTCTTCAGGAGGTGTATGCCTATGGCCATCCATGAATAATTTGGCTGAATATAGCGTCGTTATAGAACTTTTACACGATACTATCTCACATGGAATCCGTTCATTAGAATTTCGCCTGGATTCCCATTTAGTAGTACGTTAGTTGAATGGTCATACCACGTAGGTGATCCTACTTTATTCTGACGATTCCTACGAGTACGTCTTTTAGAACGACAATTTGATTTTATTACATATTATCATATTCCTAGGAGTTCTAATCATATATCCGATGCTTATGATAACTATGTTTTAGATTGGCATTTGTTGCATATTTAAAAGCAAAGAAAATATCTCATTAATATACACATTGTAAAATATAAGTAAAGCCGATGATCCTTTTTATATATTTCAAAAAAATATGGTGTTTATAGTACAAAATGGGGCTAACACCCTCATATACATATACAATCGGTATCATAATATCCCACGACATATACGCCTGTGGCGCTGGATGTGTGTCATGGTAGCAAATGATGGTCTTTGCAAGACGCCAAAAGAGTCGTACCCATGCCCTAGGTACACCAACCACCTGTCATTGCATGGCTTTAGGAAGATCCTCTACCTTAACCATGGGCATCCTGTGTGTCAGACGCGATAGGTTTCCCTACACATTTTTGTAGCACCCTCTCGGCTTATCCTCCCATCACTTTATCTCCCCGGTTCCTCTGTTGATGTCTAGGGAAACCCTCTGGCCGTCGTGGACCCACGCCTATGACACACAAATATCTAGTCAATACTTAAACACCACCCAAAATAGTTTTGTCCTAATTATACAAAAATACAAAAAATGAAATATGTAAAAACATTTTGACATACCTATGTCACCATAAGAAGCTCCTGGTGGAATGTCTAGATCTCCTCTGAATTCGATCCCCTCATAGGGATAGTCATCCAGAGAAATGACCCGTCGCCGCCACCAGTAGAAAAAATCCTCATTGTAGGGTGTTGACACCCTACCTCCTCCCCACCACCTCATCACCTCGGTCCACCATGCCATGGATGGATCATGAGGTCCTCTCGGGAGAATCTCAACTCTAGGTCCCAAACCTAGAACCCACTTGAAAAAGAAACTACTCAATATGGAGGCAAATCCAAAATTCCTTTTACCCCCCTGTTTACACTCTATTAACTGGCTCTTCATATTGGCCAGTAGTGAGGTACACCAATTGTACACTATGGGTCTTGCACACTGCACTGCATAAAACATGAGCGGCCTCGATGCTTGGTGCAACGAGGCCGAACCTGTGATCTTGGTCAAAACCAGGACAATGATCTTCAGACTGAGGATGCTTATTGCATGTATGGGGACTTGACTCCCTACCTTAGGGGTCCTAGCTACACAATGGGTGTCGATATATTGTTCTATATTCATCCCATTACCTTCCCCCCATGATTTAGATTCACAATCTCCCCCCGGCGTGATAAACCGATCATAAAGTAGATGTCCTCCACTTCAATTCTCAATGGTTGCCCATTGAGATTGAAGCTCTCGCTATCAAGGTCCCAGTAACCCACCAACATCTCTAACAACCTCACCTAGGCTCTCATCCCTTTGAGCACCCAAAAATTATACAAACCACATCTCTTGAAGGCCATTTGGGGCCCCAGATCTCGATCTATAGCGGCATCAACCTATTCATGTTCCCTTTCTCGCCATTCAAGCACCATCCTGTAAACAAAAAACACAATTTTGAGTTAGAACCCTCCCTTTTGGTCATTCTCATGCCTATACATGGCTTCCTTTTCACACAATCACGTGTAGGGATCAATATACATGCCATGTAGTTAATACAGGCGCATATACCTCGTCATATACGTGACCTAATCATAGGCATCCCACGTACACCGAAAACTCTACTTTGCGCTTTAAATAACTAAAAATTTAACACCTAATTCAAAAATGTAATCCATTGAAATTGAAGAGGAAGAGATCAAGAGTTACCTTATCCAGACGACTCATGATTTCGTTTCCAGATTCTCTCGCAATCGTCGTTTGAACCTTGGAGGAATTTTGGTCCAATTTGCACTAGATAGGTAAAAAATCAAAATGGTATAGTAATTTTTTATTTTATTACTATTTATAAATCATTTTTACCCACTTTATATAGTTTAAACCATTTTTTGCACCTAATGGACTAATACCAAAGCGGATCGAGTTGGTTTTTGCAGTTTTAACCTGGGATTCTTGCAAATTTTAGTACTTTGTCAACCGTTTGTCACCTTGGGTAGGTATATTCATTACCCAGTATATTGGATAGGTATGCATTCCATTATGCATTTTCGCATTATCCTATGATTTCCTCTCTTTATGCCCTAGGTATGAACCCATTTGTTGTGACACAGGACCTTCCATATGCTATAGAGTTATGTCGTTATCAAGTGGTAGAGACTTACCAAACATGGGTTCCCTAGTTAGATCCCTTACTGCATTTGGTGCCCATGTAGAGATTTTTTCATCAAGACCGGGAGTCCCTCACATTCTTACTTGACTTTATGACGAGCCTCATTTCTCATTCATAAACATGCGACCTTTCACCTCATGGACTCCCAAATGAGTTAAATTAATCTCTTTTCCATCTTATCTTTAAAAAGTGAAAATATTGTCGAGTGATTTGTACCTTTCACACTCGTTAAATTGGATTTGAAAGATCATGAGTCTTAGTTAATCTCCTTTCCGACTCGTTACCAAAAATATTAAAGATCATCGAGTGAACTTGTCATTTTCACACTCGTAAATTGGATTTGAAAGGATGTCTACTTGGCACAAGTTTACCCCTTTTTCACACCAATTAGACTAAAAGACATAAAAAATAACATTTTTTGGCGTTAAGTTGTGATTGCATCTCATACCTCTACTTGCAGTACTGATCCTATAGCTGGTTCTCACTTTGCGTTATAAATTGTTTTCCTCAGCATTTTTGCATCCTCAACCAAGCAGAGCCTTGTTTATATTGTTCTTAATTTGACACCCTATACCTAGGAGGGAACATCCCCTGAGTGTCCATCTCCCGCATGCACTTCCCTGCATTGAGCATAGGTACGTTCCACTGTTGGAACTAGTTTTTCTTACTTGCAACACTCGTTTCCTCCTCTGTATCATAGCATTCGTTTGTTATGAAAACAAATATGGGCAGGAAGGGAGTACTATATTATATTTGGCAGCAGTTGTGTTTCCTTTGAACAGAGCACAAAGTTATTTGAGTCCATTCATCATAATTTTGGGATTAGCATGGCCTTAGGAAGATGAACTTGTTGCAGAGTCTTCTCTACTGACTGGTTACTCTTCTAGTCCCTACAGAGAACTTCATTGATGCCTCCTGCATCTCATGGTTTTATCTTTGGGTCTATGCTACTAGAGTCCACCATATGTCTCATGCTCTTTTTCAAAGGAAGTCTATCAACCTGTGTTGTCCACTCCTCAAAACTCTTGACTTTGCATGTCAGCCATACCCTCAGTTTGTCTCAGAATCACATGATACTTTAGTCCTACCATGCACCCTGGCCCTACTTTCATCATTGGTAGGTAACCTTGAACCCAATAGTCGACATTTCATCATTGGTCGTTGACTGGGTGGTTTCCCTTGTGTTCGACAGCAAGACATCTATTCACACATTGGGATTCGTGTAGTGTCTTGGATGCCATTAGTGTTATTGGTGGTTTCCTCGCCTTTGTCAGTATTTTTCATCATTGGCTGCTATTCAAAGGGTCTTTTTTGTGTACATCTTGCACTTGGCACATGCGAAAGATGCACAGGGTCATTGGCTCGTGAAATTGTTCCTCGTCCGATTCCCACCAAATCATGAAGCTCTTGCTTTGTACCTTGTGCTGAATGATGAGAGATGCCTTAATTCTCTCCTTTCAGCGAGTCTCTTTCCATCGACATCAACCCATTATCTGGAAACAAGATCTAGATTCTTGTGAGTACCTTGAGGTTTCCAGTCATTAGTGGTAGGAACTCTCGCCATCGACAGTTGGGAATACATCAATGTATCATGATTGATGGATTCTTCAGGTGTTCGACACCGACTCCTCTATTCACACTTGTAAGAATGTACTCGGTGCCTTGATACCTACTTTCATTATTGGTAGGTTGTCTCACGTTTGTTAATGGTATACATCAATGACCGGTAATCAAACGATGTCTCATTATGTTCGACCTCAACTCATTTATTCACATGATGTAGACTTGCACATTTGGCGGATTGTGTAGAAGACTTGAAGACATCACTATGTGGTCACAGCTTTCCTGAGCTATTGCTTCCTTTTCATTGGACCATTACCTATATGACTCCAATGATCATGGGAGATCAGATTGTACTCCATGTTATACATATATCTTCAGATTGGTTTTGAGACTGGTTTTACTAGGCCTTTCTCATGACTATGACATCTATTGGCATGTGACCGCATTTGTGTTTGCCTATTTTATGGCCACAAACACTTGTTTGGTATATTTTTCACATGGATCTGTAGTGTATTCTTGGCAACCATGTATGCAAATTCAATACAAATTGTAATGAGAAATTGAGTTCATCCAGTTGATTCTCTACCACTTCACTTCCGGGTTATTTATAATGTATTTTGGCCATCGCAGATACTCCTCTGACCTCACACATTAGGGGGCATCTATTAGATCAAGATTTGCCTCACCCTATGCAATCTTGCAAAGAGGGCCTCACTCCATTTCCCTATGCAAATGTACTTTCCCTGATTAATGAATCCAGAGACAAAAATAAATATTTTTCCACTTGTATGCACCTTGCAAGCTATACAACATGTGTATATGCTAGTTTCTCCACTACAACCCACGTACATCGGGATTTGTGCTAGAAAATCAAAATTAAATGTCAGGTTTCCATGTCACGACAAGAGATATTTGATCCTTGGCCTTTCATATAATGGAAATGTTCCGACTTGTCCCTTCAATTTAATTTTGAAGGCTATAAAGAAGCCAATTTCGAGCTATGGAAAAGGGAGAGAATTCAACTTTGAGAGCAAAGTTACTATGGATAAATTTTTACTTCATTATTGAGTCTGCATCCCTTTGTCCTTTAAGTCTGAACACAATGTTCATCCCCCAAGCTCTTCCCTTATTGATGGAGAACCTCCTTGTCTCCCTTATATGAGCTTGCCTTTGGTGGAGGATTGAAGTGGTGGAGGCCCAGTTGGAAGGAACTCGGTTTCTTGGTTCTAAACCGTGCTGATACAGAAGTCTGTAATGTTTTCACTTCTTTTGATCATTTATTAATAGAAATACTCCTTTCTCATCCAATTGATATCTTGCAAATATATGTATTATGATCCATGGGCATGTTTGTTTTGTATATTAATGGATTATGTTGTCTAATGTGCTAACCTATTATATTATCACTATATTCTTTCTTTTCTTGTTTGTTGAGAACTTGTTGTAGGTATAAATATTTGGGTCGAAGTGCTCAATGGTGGACATCATCAAACGTTTGGATGAGGTAGGCCTCTTTATTACCTCCTTTGCACATTAGTTTATATAGCATATGTTGGAATTGAGTCGATTTCTACAGTCACTCTTGTCTGTTGTGGTTCACCCTAGCCATAGAGATATTTTCCCTGTAGCACATACTCCACTTGCTTCAGTTGGTCCCACTATATTGCAGCTTTTCCATGTAAGTGGTAGGTGGCAATCCTAGCTTCCAGGTTGGATGAATAGTTATGCAACTGAAAATATCTCCTGATCCCAAGCAACCGCGCTTCAACATCATCTTCCCTTTCTCTTTCACCCTCAAAGAAAGGTGGCTTGAGCTTCCTCAGCTCTCCTTGCAAACAATCTACCTCTTGTTTCCTTCTCTAGTGTCTGACAAGAGACACCTCTGGACTACTTACGGGATCATCTGTTGCATAAAAATTTCTATTTGAGTAAGGAGGTGAGTTGTGTCCATGAGATTTTCTAGCACTTCTAGAATAACCATCTCTTCCACGAGCATATTTTCTTTCATGACACCTGCCTTCTTCCTCTTGTCTTGAGTTTGATCCCTTTTTTGTTTGCCTCTACAACTGATTTAAGCTCTGCAACACTCGAGCATTTATCTGAATTTTCTCTCTCATCAGTCTCTTGTTGTCTGCTTTGTATCTCTGCACTTCCATCTCCAGGGTTCTTACCATTTCTATTAATGTTTCCTGCTCTTCTTTTCCCTTGCGTCCATTGGACTTTGTCTCTACATTACCAAATCTAGTATTCTGGCCTTCGGCCTCCTTTTCATGACTGGAGGCTCCCTCACCTTCTTCCATTTCCTCAATACAGATCTTGAGATGATGTGATTAAGCCCCTTAATTCTTCAAAATGTGCAAGTGACTATTTTGTTAGAATTACGCATATGATAAAAAAATTGCCAAACCATGCTACATGTCTCTTTTTTTTTTATGGAGATCATATCCCCATTCTCCGAAAATAACAGTGTCCTATTATCCTTGGCTGACACATAGTTTCACCTTGCGCAGGTGCTTCCTTCAAACCACCTCTCAGGTGACCATGATTGGAAATCATGGCTAAATCCTTCCTTGGCACTTTTCTGTCTCGAGGAAAACCAATTCTACCCTTAGCCCTCCTTTCCTCAACTCTCAATCTGCATATGACCAAGGCCACGATCCTACGCTTAGCTGGAAAATTTATTGTCCAGAGCTTCGGGACTTCAGGACTTTCAACCAGGACCAGATCAATGATCCTTGTCCTATTTTGCAATCAACAATCAAGATCCACTTCAGGACTCCGCGCTTCAGAAGTCTCAACTTTCTTCACTTGCCTCCTCACGAAATGCTTTTACCCGACGTTCATGATCTGTTGACGTGTGTCCTCCCATAGATCAATGACTGTGAATCACTTCAGCTCTTCGGGATTCAGAAGTTTCAAAATTTTCTCTTGCACATTCTCCCAGAGTGCTTTCACCCGAAGTCGACGATCCTTCGACACGTGTCTTCTGGGATCGATGGTTGATATATACTTCGGCCTTCGGGCCTTTGAGATTTTTCGACCCAATGCAACCTGTCACATATTTCCCTTCCGGAGTGCCTAGTCTTCCAGACTACATGATCTGTCACCATGTGCATAAATGTTGGAAGTGGACACGTGGCCCAATCAGGCAGGTGACACATGTCATGTTCTAATCAACTTTTCAATATTCCAAAAGCTCAAATCTTACTGGCACGTGGCACACATCCCATGTGTCCACGTCATCCCAGGTGATGTCCGCAAGCCACATCCCTTCGGGGATTCCAGGGTCCACATCACCTCCAAGTGACGTCATCATGCCCCATCGCTTCGGCTCTTCAAGTTTTGGGGCTTCAGGATTTTTCAAACTAGCACACTTCCAATTCTCACGAACTCTGAATTCCCAAAATTTCCAATCTGTCGCCACGTGTCCTCCTGGATTGGACGACCAAGATTCACTTTGGGTATTCACCTAGATTCCACAGATATTCTCCACGTTCCCTCCTCAATCTAACGACTATGTTTTACTTCGGGGCTTCGGACTTCGGAGATCTCAAACTTCAACCTTTTTCCTTGAAAACATTTTTATCCAGGGCTCACGATATATCGATGCGTGTCTCCCATGAATCGATGACTATGATTCCTTTGGGACTCTGAACTCCGAAAATATCAAATTTCAAACTTGTCTGACCCCACTGGATTTTATTCGAATTCACGGATCTGGTGACACGTGGCTCTCGGCAGATCAATGGATGAGATCCTCTCGAATGATCAGACGGTCAAGGTTTTCTTTGGCTCTCTGACTCTCTAGGTTTTGGGACTCTCAAATCTCAACTGAAATCCTCTTGAATGGACTCCTCTAGAGTTACTAATCTAATGACTCATAACCTCTTGGTGATCGATAGTTAGGATCTACATCGAACGATGCGATATTCGACGTTTATTTCGGGTCTCCGACTCTTTGGGCTTCGGAAGTTTCAACTCTCAACTTCTCCTCGCTTGCTCTTTCCCGGAGTGCTTTCACGCGAAGAAAACGATCGATTGACACGTGTCCTCCTATGGATCGACGGTCCTGAGCTACTTCATATATTCGGATTTTCGATGTTCGAGCCCTAATCTGTCACATCATTGCATGTCTTTCAAATTTGCAGGGGCATGCATCGACGGTTTGGAGTAACCCGCTTTTTTCCCCGCAACTATCTTGATGCTGATCCGTAATCCCTGAGTGAAACCGTGGTTTGGATTGTGGGACCGCCTTGGGTAATTATCTCCCATGCAACTCAGTTCCCCGCAATGCCTGCTAGTCATTGATCTCTCTCTCCAATGGGATCTGATGGTCGCGACCTTAGCCCTTGCCTTCTTTTCATCGGACGACCCTTGTTCATTTGTCCTTCAATCCAACGATCCTGGATCTCTCCTGATCCTACGGTGGCGATCGCTCCCAAATTCAAAAGGGACAGTCACGATCCTTTGAACCCTTACAAAGGATCTATGATGTTCCATCTCCTGCGTAGCTTTCGCAATGCCATTCCTCCTGAGATTTTCAATTTCAAAGTCAGAGTTCGATCTTGACCACGAGGCTTTGACCAATATAACTGGCCCATACTGGCCCGATTTTCAACCAGAAGTTTTGATATCAATCTGTAACATACCCAGCCAGCCACAGGTCGGGGTATGCTACCCTCAAGCCCACCCTCAGAATTATTTCTCATGCTGATACCTTCTTTACTTATTAAGGATGCATAAGATAATAGATCTAATGACATGCACAACAATATCCAACAAGCATGCATAATCTAAAGATTATATCAAACGATAATTAAATATACACAATGAAAATACATTCATACAAAGATAATGATATCATGACAAAGAGCACTTATCTTTATGAAATATGACACCGTCTGGATGCAGACCAAGGACGTTCCACCCAATCGTAGACACCACTACTCCAAATCTCAATAACAATGTCATCGCCAAGCCAAGGCTATGAATCCACAAGGATGGTTCTAGAGTGTAATTGGGTTCCCAAACCAGTCAGCTCTCAAGATCTCACAGGTTTCCCAACACCCACAACAATCCAAGTACCCAACTATTTCTACCTAGCCTGTATTGTCCCAAGAGACCAGACCTCCACCCTTCTCTACCATGCAATCCCTCAGGCAATCCTTCTCCTTTATTTTCAGGGCCTCTAGCACAACTAGTCCAAAATCTCAATGTTGGGACTCTCATGACTCGAAGTTGTGAGAAAAATAGGGCACATGCCAATGCATTTCAGACATGCAGGCCCCAGGTCATGATTGGATCACACCAATGACCACAATATCCAAATATCCCATGGCTAATTCTTCAGCAGCTTCGTTTCCTTTGCAATCCAAGACGCAGGTGAGGATGGGTCGATGAATGGGTCAGGGGGGGTGCATGGGAGTGTGTGAGGGAAAAATGAGTGAGTGAACTGGAAATCAGTGAACAAGTCATCAGTCTAACTCCCCCATTAGACCAGAGGCGAGTTTAAGTATCCTCGTGGGGAAACAAGAACCTCCTGTCATTCCCCAAGAATCTCACGTAATCTATCCCCTCCCTTAGACAAAAAGGGTAATTAAAATAGGAATAAACACTTAGTCCCTCAAGCTGCCTCTCTTATGGAATCATAGCCCCCTATAACTCTAGTCCTTGTTCGTCTAGCAGGAAAGGATGTGTTTATTATTAATAATGATCAAAACATTACATTTCTTGGGCATAATAGCCCTTTAATAATTGTTTGGGCACTTAGGCCTCTCAATATTGTAACAATACATTATTTAAAATGGGGGTTCAAAACCTGGGGTGTTACAGATGCACAAGATAATGGGACATAATTCCATTACTCCTAGATATTGATATCAATAACTTTGGTAGGATGACAGGAACCCAAATTTTCATCCTTTCTGGACTAAAGTAGGAATTGTTGTGCAACGTGCTATACGACCTTATGGAAGACAAAATACCCTAAGAACCAACAGGCAAACAACACAATATTTGCAATGTTCCTGGAAGATATGCAACAAAAGACAAATAATATCTAGAGAATCCCAATTGAAGTAGTCCAGGGAAATGAAGGGATTTCTAACTTTAAGGCTTCAAGACAGCACATGTGGATTCATGCCATAAGAGATCCAAATAAAAAGTGGTTAGAAATGAGGTATTGCACATTGCGCGAAGAAGTAGAATGGATAGTGAAGGATTGGCCTATGCAGTGGAAAGTTCCAGCAACATATAAGAAAGGAACAAAACTTACAGAACAAGCAGAAGTAGGTCCATCAAAGAAGATGGGAAGTCCAACAAAAAATACAAGGATCTAGAGCATAGTCAAACCTAAGGAAGTATCACAACAAGCAAGAAGGAAATGAAGAAAGGCATTGTGTCAAGAGTAGAGGTGAAAGGAGATGCAGAGTACGAAAAGGGAAATAGTTCTTGACAAAAGAAGGTATAGGATGAAGAAAAAAAAAGACTAAAACTGAGGCATAGACCTCAACCCCAACAAAGAAGAGGACTGGAACACATGAGGGAGAAATAAGGAATAAAATGAAGTATCACAAGAATCCTCCAGTCCTCACTACTACAGAAGACGATGCATATTTCATTACAAACAAAGTCTAGGATAGAGGGGAGGATGCAGTACATGCAACATAGGTACAAAGAGAAGAAATTATGGAAAAGTTAGTAGAAGTACATGACATCCTATTGAGGCTACATCTAAGTACAACATATCATCCTACAATGCAGCAGAAAGACAAAGAACATGAAGCACCAACGCAGAAAGAGCAAGAAGAGACAATGCAGACAGTAGTAATGTGTAGTGACAGGTTCAATGTCACACAAGGAATGTTGGTAGTAGATGAGAACACAATGCATAAACTAGTGAAGGACATAGAACATCTAGAGTTGGTTTTGGAAAACATACCCATGAAGGCATTATATGGGTTACAAGCGATCGTGATGCAGGAGGTTCAGTCTAGAGCTAGGGAGAATGCCACCAAACTAGCACTCGATTGGGAGGTTAAGGAAATCTTGCAGGTAACTTATGAGAACATCACAATGGAGAAGGAGGAGGAGAAGCAACGTGCAGAAAACCTAGAGAGGAAACTTGCAGAAGTATACAACAACATACCAGACTACACGAAGACACTGGAGGTCATAGTAGAAGAGAAGATATAAGAGAATGTGAAAACAATGGAGAAATATAAACGTGTGATAACATAATTAATATAAAAACTAACTCCAAACACACCTCCAGAAGTATGGGAACAAAGAAACCAAGAGGCTACTACGCACATAGATAGCATAGCATTGGAGGTAAAAGAAGTGGCAGAATTATATGAAAGGACTACACATATTTGGACAATCCTAGAAGAGGATGAGCGGATCTAGTAGTTGGATCAAAGAGAAGAAAAGTTGAACGTTGTAGTTTAGGACTTAGAGAAGAGGAAAAATACTATGGAAATATCCCTAAGACTGAGGTTCGCACATGAGATAAAAAACCTGCAGGAAGAGGTAAAGGAAATATAAGGAGAAAAACAAGCAAGGAAGACCCAATTGGATCCATTACCATAAGAGCCTGAAAGAATGATAGAAGAATTGAAAGAGCACATGACAACACATGATGTGGAGAGATTGGCAAAGAAGAATGCATAGTAAAAGGAAACAACAACAAATATGGCAAAGAAGTTCCATGCACTGGAGGTAGCACTGTAAAAAGTGAACCTAAGTTTACGTGGCTCGGGATGAGCCACAAGTTAGTGTTGGGGGCATGTTGGAGCAGACATTTTTGGGAGAAAGTGCAAAAAATGAGGCAGATTGGACCAAGAAGGAGAGCACACCATATTTTGAGGAAATGAATGCGCACAACAGGATTTGCAAAAATAGAACACATATGTGGAAAAACCTAGTCATGTTATGGTTAGGGTTTTTGGGATGTATTGTAAGGGTTTTAACCCAATTTTTTAGTATAAATAAAAGAGGTCTAAGGTAGATTGAGGCATTTATCCTTTTTGTGTAATTTGTTTGGAGAGATCTGTGTGTAACGTTTTGCATGAAGAAAGTACTTTGAGCACCCTTTTGAGTTGAAGTTTGTTTTGAGAGTTGTGGAGCTCAGATGGAGTCAATATGGATATGTAGTTGAGGGTCAGGTCATAATCTATGGATCTTGGTGCGACTATGGTCTGCCTCACAACTATCTACTATTCTATGATGTAATGTGCGCAGTGCAATTTTGATGAAGAAGAAGAAATAAAAATAATATCTTTATGGATGTAGCCCCAGGGGGGGTGAACCACGGTAAAAATATGTGTTACAATGTGTCTGAATGATTTTTTTATTTATGCAATTATGGTTAAATTTTTGTATGAATGAAATTTTTAAATTACAACGCACACTAGCAATATGTATGCAAAATGAATATTATGAATGAAATAGTAGATCTGATGAATGGTATGATATAATGCATGGTCAAGTAGAAATAGAAGTAAGAGGAATGGCCCCAATCCCTTCCACGAATGCATACACTTACATCCTGCAGTCACCCATAAACCATCTTGGGCGAGATTCTGATGTGCACTCTATGCACGGTGTAGCCTTCTAGTTTACCAGAAGGGTCGATGGTGAAAATGGTTTTGTTGGAGAACTAAGGTAGAATCTGAGTCGGCCCATACATCCAACGTATACCTGTGACTTGCAGCTGACCTAATATAATGTAACACTGACCTGTAACTCTTCCATAGCCTTCAACATCTTGGTGCCAACATTTCCTCCAAAGTTTCCTTATCCTCATAGGACAAAGACTACCTGTCATGCAGAGCCTTGCATGAAGTCACTTAGGAAACCAGTGGGGGTGCCTCACATGACACCCTCAATATGACCCACGAGGGCCTGCCAAATTAGGGTTACAAAAAAACCATAACACTCTGTAGCTCCAAAAATTTCTCCCTATTCTCAAACTTTCTCTGCTTCCTTAGAATTGTTGTCAGATTCACCAATAAACCAAAATACTAGACCATAACATTCTCACAAGATAGATATTCAATGTAAGTATGTATTTATTATGAGAGAATCCTTGAGGTGTTTATATACATTTTCATAGTAACCTCTTTCCTTAATATTAGGGGTTCTAGTACTTTCCTTTTAAAACCACTTTACCCATTCATTGATTGACTTGTAACTGCTTGGGGGCATCTTGACCATTCTTCATGGATTCCAACTTCACAAGGCCATATCTCCCTAACCACGAGGAACCATGTGGCGTACCACCTATCACCAGAAACAAAAAGACAAGGAATATCCATCTATGAGTGTCTTAGTTGCATTTACATTTCCCTTCATCTCCATATTCCTAAACCAAATTCAGGTACCATAACCAAACCTCTAGGGCTTCATGTAGAATTTATCAAATGCACTTGTCACATCTGTGGACATCAACCACTCCATCAGTGACAACTAACTCACCATCAATATAAACCAAATATATAGGGCTTACAGACTTATCCAAGGGTTGACATCAATCTCCAAGGGTTGACATCAATCTTTAAGGGTTGACATCAATGAAAACCAACTGTCCAAAATAATTTTCCAACAATCTTCCCCTTTAGCATTGATGGAAACACTGATGGAAAAAATGATGCTCCAACACTCATGATTTCCTTATGACCATTTCTCCTCGTCAATGTTTCTCACTCTCCCCTTTTGACATCAATGGAAAAGGGTGTCTCTCCTTGGGGATGCTCCCTCTTGTCTTCATTTTTTTGTTATTTCTCTTCATAGGTTTCTCTCCTTATGTTTCTCTCCAAGTTCCTCCTCTCTTTTGATAGAAAAGAGTGACTCCCCTTGAAGGTATACCTGCACTTGACTCTTTCTCTCCCTTTGACATCATGGGAAAAAGGATAACTCCCCCTGTCGACATGTCTTCCCCTGTCTATATGATTCTAATACTTCTTTCCTTTCTGGATCTTTTTCTTCGATGATTTATCTTCCTTTGAATTCTCTACAAGATGTCGTGTAGGGATATCTATATATGTTTCCTTTCCTCTCTTCCAGTTTTGCTAATTTTCCATTGGTGCTTCCTCTTGTAATTCTCTAATATATATAAAAAACATTCATTACTTGATTACTTTCATGTTCACTTGACCATCTTGTTCAATTTCCTTTTGACGATGTGACTTTCGTTGATGATTCCAATTGTCACTCCATTTTTATGCATCTTCTCTGACCCATGTCTTCTATACCTACTAGGAATCTTACTTGTCCACTGATTCCAAATATACTATATCATATATCTGTTTAGACCTACCAATGATCTCATAAATCCATCTTGTTCATATTTCATAAGCTTCCCATAAATGTTATGCATCTTCTCTGAAAAACATTATATGTACTTGCTTATAAGTATCCATATTTGTCCATATGTCACTAACTATACATAAATTTGTTACTCAACTGTCCACAATGCAGACCCATGTATGAAGGCTTCATGGATGAAACTGATCATCACATATTATCGTCTCTTCAAACTAAATAAAATGTGTCCATTGGTCTTCTCTATCTGTAAATCAAACTCTTAATGTCTTGAACAAACTGTACTGAAGATATCCCTGCCTGAATACATATGTGGAATACAATTATAAACTTATTCATGTGTAACTGTCAATTGATACATGTGTGGGAACACTACTTCTCAACTGATCAATCTGTCATTATGTACTTCTTCTATCTGACTACTCTGAATCTATCTCTGTAAATACTTCAAACCGCTCGAAAGATGGTTCTCTAATATGTAATGGCTACTACATAGAATTCCCCTATTCAATATTCATATTTACTGGGAGTCTCCAAGCCGGATGGATTATAACAATATCTGCTTTGATGCAACGTAATATTCCTCCTCGTCTATAGATTCATCATCTCTCTGAACTCTGACTTCTTTCTTTCTACTTGTGGATTGATCTTGCACTACAATTCCTGAAAGTAAAATCTCTTGGGCATGTTATTTATTCACTTGCTCTTCTTTTCTTTCTCGCACTACTACGAATCCTGCGATCTCTAGGACCTTTTCTTTATTCATCCATTCTTTTGGTTTTTCATTTCTTCTCCAAACCTTCCCGTATCTGACATCTTCCTTTTTCCCTATATATTTGTCTTCATCTCATACTATTTCCAATTCTGAGAGTATGACTTCTAGGTGTCCTTCATTCATCAGATATTCCTTTACCTGTTCTTGTTTTCTTTTCCAAACCTTGTTATATCTGATATCAATGTTCTTTCTCAAGGAAGTATCCATCATGCTTCTACAATCACTAGCTATGTGACCATAATTGTGGCATTTGTAACATTCAATATTGTGTGGGGACACATAATCATTTCTTGCTTGAACATTTATTTCATAAGCCCTACAATATGCAAATTTATGTCCAAAGTTCGTACAATAAAAACAATGACCATAAAATAAATTTACATACCTGGGAGTGAATAATGTTTTTTGTGGTGTAGTCTTTCTGAATTCCTACCATGGTTGATCATGGTCATCATTGAAACTTCTTTGTGGCTTGAATGCGGAGGGTCTTCTTGAAGATGTATCTCTATCATTTTTCTTTGATTCCACCTAACCATGATTCCTTCCTTTGAGTACTTCTACATAACTCTTACTCTTTTCTTCATTTTTCTTTTCTGACAACCTGGAGTGTTTCTCTTCAAAATTTTGTTTTGATGATGTGGATGTTTCTATATTTTCAATGTTTTTGTTGAGCTTGATGATTTTGGCTCTCAATTTGACAACTTATTCTTCAAGATTATCAACCTCTTCTTCTTTCTTCATCATCTAAGTTTTCATGAATTCTTTTGTTCTCTTTTCTTCTTCAAGTTGGATCTTGAAGGAGATTATTTATTTTTCAAGTTTTCTTTCTTCTTGACCAAGTTCTGCTTCAAGCTTATTTAAGTCCTCAGATATTTATTTGAGATGATCTGTCAAAGTATTTTCTCTTTTCTCTTCTTCCTTTCTTTCAACTTCCAAACACTGCTTCTCTTCCATTGCTTCCTTTCTTAGTGTTATTATTTCAGCTTCCAATCGTTCCTTCTCTTCCATATGAATTTTGTATGATTCTTCAATCTTTTTGGCTTCTTCTAGTTGAGCTTTCAATTTCACGATGACCTATTGGGATTTTTCGGAACTTTCTTGAGAATGCTTCTTGACTAATTGTTCCTTAAAATACTTGTTTTTCTTCCTTTATTTTGTCAATTTGTTTAAGGCACTGATTAATTATGCTTCAAGGTCTACTATGACTTCTTCATAATCTTCTTCTTCTTCTGAATCAATCTAACATGGTGAGCATATTTCTTCTTGTTCTATACCTGCACTTTATTTAATAGGATCTGACTTTGTGATGGGAGATTCCTTGACATAGAGATTATATATCTTATCCCAAATTTCTTTGGACGATGAAAATTTTCCCACTTTCTCTCATACCAGATCAGGTAATCTTTCCCAGATGTAATCCATTGTTATTTTGTTGTTTCTTTTCAATTCCTTCTTCACTGTAGTCTTCAGTTTCTTTGTAGTGGTGTATCCTATAAAAACACATTTCCAAACATCAATTCCCTGTGCTTGTAAAAATACTTTTGTTCTTCTGCTCCATATATCATAGTCCAGACCATTCTGACCATTGAACATTGGTGCTCCATTCTTAGTGTAATCCATGATCTTCCTTCCAATGGTTAAACTATTTTCTTGAAGGACCTACTATCATACAAATTGTTGGAATATTGAGATGGGGGAGGGTGAATCAATATGAGCACTTTGACTGCTTTTAACCAAAATATATAAACCTCAACTTTAGAAGTAATATATCATCAATGTATCATCAATATATCACGAGCATATAAACATAAGCAACATCACATCAACAACATCATATCAAGTACACAGTACACCATAATTTATGTGGAAACCCAAATGGGAGAAAACAAAAAAATGGTTTCTTATATATCAAAGAATGCATTCATTGGAAGCACCAACTTCCCAATTATAAAGAACCAACTGGAAGGAGGCACCAAACCCCTAATTTACAAGCACCAACTTGAAGGAAGCTACAAATCTTTGAATTATCTTTCTCCAACCATAAGGAGTCTACAACCCCCTTATTCTCAGGATCCAACCTGAAGGAAGATCCAACTCCATGTGTTCTCCAACACCAACTGGAAGAAGTCTACAACCCCATTTCCTTGCCTCATCCTGCTGCCTTGAAATATAAGTGTACATAAAATGCCACTACCATTGTCACTGTCACTACCACTTTCACTCTCACTGTCACTACCACTGTCACATCAACATGTAACCTGTCAACCTGTCACTGTATTCAACCTGTCACTGTCCATCCTGACATTGTCACCGATACTCAACCAAATCCTCTCACATGAATCATATGCCAAGGAAACCTCTCAACTAGATGTCCAACATCACCAACACAAGCCTTTACTAGGAATGTGCCAAGATCACCAACATACCATCACAAGATATGTGTCTCAATCACCTACCAACCATCAACCTGTATAATACCAAAATACAATCGTGTACCACAACTTGTATAATACCAAAAATCAATCGTGTACCACAACCTGTACCTCAACAAGTGCATTAACCATGCACCCACACCTGTACCAAATCGTGTATCAACCATGCACCAACACTTGTATGAAATTATGCATCAAGCATGCACCATAACCTATGCCATATGCTTCAACCATCAACCATATACATCAACACCATACCAAGTACCAATCATGCACCATACCATGTATCAACCATGTACATCAACAAATGTACTGTACCATGTACCAACAATGTACATCAACACCTGTACCATACCGTGTACCAACAATGTATCTCAACTATATCACTCAATCATGCCATACATCATGTACCATAGGATATATCAAGAAAGTACTATGAATGGTGTACCTCAGCCAAGTACCAACATCACCAAGAGATGTATCTCATACATGTGTTGTCATATACCAAGTGTATTCCTCAACAATGTATCAATGAAAACCACACACCATGTGCCAATGCTTCAAGAGTATACCAAGAATAATCCTCAAGCATATAACATCATCACCATGTAACCAAACCAGATACCAAGATACCAATACAACCAATATGTATTACTAATCAATGTACCATACCAATAACACCAAGATGTACCATGCATCAACAAGACATGGCTCTCAATCATGTACCATACCATCACAAAGCATGAGATACAATCACATAAGCATACATGTGACCTGTAGCTGACTTGTTGTACTATAACACTCACCTATAACTCTTCCACAACCTTCAACATCCTGGTACCAACATTTCCCCCAAATTTTCCTTGTTCTCGTGGGACAAAGACTACCTGACATGCGGAGCCTCGCATGACGTCACTTAGGAAACCCACAAGGGTGCCTCGCATGACGCCCTCAAGATGACCTGTGAGGGCCTACCAAATTAGGGTTATAGAAAAACCTTAGCACTATGTAGCTTTGAAACTTTCTCCCTTTTCTCACACTTTCTCTACTTCCTCAAAGTTGTTATCATATTCACCAATAAACCAAAATACTAGACCATAACATTCTCACAAGATAGATATTCAATGTAAGTGTGTATTTCTTATGAGAGACTCCTTGAGGTGTTGTTGATGGGTCTAAATTCACCTAAAAATAGTAAGGGGTTCTCCTCGGTAAGAGGTCCCAATTAGACCTCTCACCATTTGGAATAGGGAACCCATCTAGATTCTGGCCTGACAACCATTGTTGGTTGGTTCTATCGGTTTCGGCCCAGTCCACTGATGAGGGTGACTGATGGGTGGTTATGCAAACAAAAAATGTAGATGAAGACTACATAAATGAAAGTATCTAATCTACTTCTAATCTACCCTGTCCTAGCTAGGAGAAAACTATAAAATGAGTTGTAATGAAACTAAACTATGCATAATCCCTAATCAGATAGCTATCATAAAGGCACACAATTAGAAATACATGCATACAAGTCTATAAACAGAATAGTCTAAGTCACATTTCTACATACATTCACAACGCATTCGCTTAGGACATGTAAAATACGAAAGAATAACAAAATTGCAAGAAGACATATATTGCATTAGAAAATTTCATAAACAAACATGCTCTTATAGCCCATTTGAGCAACAAACATTCTGCTTGAAATAGTCCACATCAAAACCACGACACATACAATTTCTTCTCTCTATCAAAAATTGGCCCTGAGTGCTTCTCCATATTAACAGTTTCAACAATAGTACATGAAAAATCTAAGGACAACTCAATTTTAGTTGACATTGTATTCCCAAAGTAGTTCAAAGGTGTACAATGTTTGAAGAGACAAAATCCCTTTCTTTGAGTTCCATTTTGGTATTTATTCAAGTTTCAATAGGACCTTTGGTATTTCGTCTCCCTCCATGACCTTTCGTCTTCCAACGTTTGTCCTCATCCTCTTTGTGATGATGAGTTAACAAGGATAGCAGTTACATTTCAAATTTGTCTCCTAGTGCTAACGAGCCATCATGGATTTTGGCCATATGTGCCTTGCACATCATGAAGATTGGCCTTGGGCATGGGAGCATCTTCTTCATCCGAGTTTGATAGTCAATCATCATCGAGCTTCTATATCTCTTCTTCGTTCATTTGTCTGAGATTTTTTTTGTTGTTCCTCCATCATTGCTACATTTGTTTTTATTGCTCTTTGGTTTTCTTTAAATGTAGATTTCATCGCGAGAATGTTGAGCGCGACCCCTTTTCCCTTAGTACCTGACACTGTTTAACATACAGTAGGTGAGAGTAACTTCAAATAAACCATCAAGATTAATCATTAGACTGCATATACCTAAAGAATTAAATAATTTAAATATCAAGTAAGCTTCCCTGGATTCAATCCCTGGTTCGTCTACTCATGATTGAGGTTTTGCGTTTTCTAGGGATGCCAACAATGTACCAGATATTCATATTGAAAAATTAGGGCAATAAGTTAGGAATTTATCAAAACCTATAACTAGAAAGTTGTATATCTCAGAAATACCTTTCCAACGGTATAAAGAACGTGTAAAATGGACATCAAGTCAAACTTTATGACCATTTTATGAAAACTAGTTTTTTATGTATCAAAGGAGTTAATACTAACTCCTTCGACCTGTTATCGGAGGAGATAGTACTAACTCCTATGACTTGCTATCAGAGGAGTTGATGTCAACTCCTTCAACTTGCATCGGAAAATTTGATGGTAATTCCTCCAATGCACATCGGAGGAGTTGATGGGAACTCCTCTGATTTGTGTCGGAGGCCAAGTCATGAACTTTGCCGAGTTAGAGATGAAAGTTGAGTTATAAAATTTATCGAATGATTGTGTTAACACACACTCATCTACAATCTCTGGACAAGTAATCATTGTAAATTTTAAATCTAGTTTATGTCTCTGTATCATCGTTATGCATGCATAGCAAAATCACTTAGCTTAAATTGTCATACTTTGATCTTGATTTCCTGTGATGATACTTAGTTTGAATGTGATGTTAAACAATTTTATAAAAGAGGGAAAATTTTCAAAAATAAAAAAATGTGAAAATGGAGTTCTCCACTCTACATCATTTCTTAAACTTAACCCATTTATTAAACTTGAGATTTATTATTAAAATGTTTCAAACGATGATTAAAATAAGGGAGTGGCATCATGAGCCCTTCCCTTCCTCCACTCTTTTCCGACACCTTAAATTATCATAAGAACAAGGGGAAATGACTCTTTTCCGACACCTTAAATTATCATAAGGACAAGGGGAAATGGGGTGGCATGCCACATCCCCTTCCCATCATAATTCCACATTCAAGTTTTGGGGTTTTGTGGATTTCCCCACCCCCCTCCTTTCTCCATTTAAAAATACACCCAACGTTATTCACATTCCTCAAGAACCGTATGTACACTTTGATTTTCTGCTTTAATCATACGATAATCCATGCGTTTAAAACAACTATTAGAGGAGCTAGTTTTATTTTCGCCGAGAATGGGTTGGGGAACTTCTTGTCAATTCTCCCGAGTGTACTCGGGGCACTTGTCTTCAACTCTCCCGAGCCATTTGTCTTCAATTATTGGTGGGGGACGATGATTTTTACCCAGCTTATCAAGGATCAAATTTTATTGAGATTTTGGCTTATTGTGATAAGGCTTTTATTGTGATAAGGCTTAAAGAGTAGACGACCTCTGGGATAGACTTTTCCACTCCTTGATAGAGGTTGAGACATCTTAGTCCCTATTAAGTCACAAATTCTTAATATATCTGGCTTACAAATTGTCGGATATACTCTTAAATTTATAATGACTAGACTTTTCCACCCTTCCATAGAAGTTGGAACATCTTAATCCATGTTAAGTCACAAATTCTTAATATATCTGACTTACAAACTGTTACCAGCTATTGAATATACTCTTAAATTTATAATGACAATCGACAAATTTTAACCTAAACCATACCTAAGTAATCCCCCAACATATTACCAATTTCCCTATAAAAAAAATTCCCAACACTATCGAGGCACTTGATATTAACTTTCCTGAACATGTGAGTTAGTTTGGTCGTGTTTTGTTTAGAGGCTTTTACTCCTTTTCATGTGCGTAGTATAACCGAAGAGAAGGGGGCACGTGGGTCGTGGTCCCCCTTCATGTCATTCTTTGGATTTGAAGCCATCTTCCTCGTAACCTAAGTTTTTCCTCATAAAACTTCTTCCTCTACGTCATCCATTACCCACTTTCTTTGATTTTGTTTGTTTCACATTTTATATTTTATCTCCTTTTTATTATTATTATTATATATTTTAATCAACATTAATTTTAATTTGAATGAATTTTAATTCAAATGAATTTTAATTCAAATGAATTTTAATTCAAATGAATTTTAAACTCAAATAAATTTAAATTAAAAAATTAATCAAATTTTAAATTGAAATAATTTTAAATAATTTTTTGTCTTAGTGAAATGTGATTTTATTTTATTTATTTATTTTTGCGTGTAAATGATGTTAATTAGTTACCTGGTTGAAGGAGATGTTAATGTTGTCCGACTTGACTTTAAAAGCTTATAAATTACTCATACAACATCGGATCAGGGTACCATTTTTTATGATGCGTAGAGCACAGAGAGGCACTTTTTAGCGAGAAAAATGGATATGCCATTCAAGTATTCTATCAATGTTGCGCTTGTTGAGGCTTACTAGGCTAGAAATCTTTAGTGATCGTTTTGTAACCTCCGGGCCTCAGAATTTGATTTTGTCACTTGTGTTGGAGTCGTAATGTCAAAAATCATACACTTATCCTATTTCAGAGATAAAAAATTCACTTTGGAGGACGCCCAAAATTTATGCTGAAAGACATTTTTTAACGAAAGTTTGTATCCTATGTTCTCTAATGCTTCAACCAAATTAAATTCCATCAGTTCATGTGCTACCTATGACATATAGGCTTTTTGTTCATTTACGTGGTAGTGATTCCTCGGTAGAATGAAATTATAAATCCACCAAAACATCCATCTGACGTTCAGAGTGCCTGTTGTTGTGCAAAAGTTGGGAGGACCATATTTCTTTCGAGGTGCATCTCAAAGTCAGCGCAAGACCAATAGGTGTTGTGGTCAACCTATCTAATGCTAAACGATGCTTTCACAATGAATATTTAGTTGTAACATCAAGAAACAAAAATCAAACAAGCTAGTACCATGTGCACGAAGAAAGCCATTGGGGAACACTAAAACTTGATTATGACTGTGATCTAAAGTGAATTAGGTGAGATAGGAAATTATTGACCAACTATCTAGATAGGTGTGGAGAGTTTAGTCATTGGAAATGTAAGGATATTGACTAATGAACACAACAATAAGGGACCCGAGCTAGGAGGGGAACGAGATAATCCTCAAGACGAAAGTGGGCTACCCTGACCTGATCAACGTTGGTGAGAGGAAGTGATGCAGGGATTTTCTGAGGGTCATAACTTTTGACTCGGTTATCTATTTGGGCTTAAAGTTTATGGGGAGTTACATCTCGAAGAGTTCACTTCCATGGCGATTGGATCTATYCGATTGTACATCGTTTCGACACTTTTTTAGGGCCAAATTCCTTCATATAAGGCCTCAAATTGGGGTTTTAGTGTTTTTATGGGAATTTTTAATTTTTCAATTATTGRTTATCTCTTAGTTTATGAGCTTAATCAGAAAAGCAAGTCGAAAAATAGTGTCACACTAGTTAGCTCTTAGTTAGTGTTCAGTTTTAGAGTCATGCGATAATTTTCTAAATTTAGYTATTTTTCTAAAAAACAGTGGTTTTCCTAAAATTAATTGTTTTCGAAAATCCTGGATAGTAGTTATAAGGGGTTGARCTTTGATTGTAATAGTTAAGATGGAGAAGGAATAAAAGAGCATTATGTTTTCATTCTCCTGTGTTTTCATGGTTTATTTGATCTTGTGAATGAATCTCAAGCTTTGGCTACATCATTTGGTATTAGAGTGGGAAGATGGCTAGGAGAGGAAGAGGAAGAGAAGGTCTTTCTCAGATCTGTAGAGATATGAAAAACCTCCAAAGACAAGTAGCGGATCTTAAAAGCATGCTGGATAGTCAGAGAATAATACAAGGAGAAGTGTATGATGAGGAGACAGACCAAGGAAATGTAGATCAACATATAGAACATGAAGAACACGAAGAAAAACAATTAGAGTGTGTGTCTTTTAAAGAAAGGATTCTCAGGGATCTAGAAGGGAGAAATGATAGGATCAAGATGGAAGTTTCAAAATATGCAGGGAATATTAAACCAGAGGAGTTAATAGATTGGTTGAATACCATGGATAAATTTTTTGAATGACAACCTATGCCAGAGGAAAATAAGGTGAAATTTGCATGCACCAAGATGAAGGGTCACGCCATGATCTGGTTGGATCATGTGAAGAAAGACAGAGTAAGAAAAGGAAAAGAAAAAATTAATACCTGGAGCAAGATGGAAAAAAAATTGTGAGAAAATGTTTTGCCTCTAGACTATGCCCAAACCCTTTTTCATAGATTTTAGAACTTGAAGCAAAACCTGTCCATCGTGGAGGAACTCACAAATGAGTTTTATCAATTTTCCATTCGTGTGGATTACCAGGAAACTGATGAGCAATTGGTTGCAAGGTATATGAATTGTTTAAAATTTTCTATTCAAGATGAACTAAGCATGCATAGAGTTCGCAGGGAAGACACATATCAATTAGCCATAAAGGTCGAGGAAAATCTAAATTGACAATTTTCTTAAAGGAATAGAGGAGAAAAGAGGGGTACATCGTCTACCTCACGGGGTAGTTTTAACTATGGCAGAGGTAAATCATCCCAAGGAGCTGAGAAAGAAGAAGATACTCGACAACGTAACCTGAATCAACCACGAGGAAGAGGATTTCAGAGGGGTAGATTTTATGGTGGTGGTATAGGAGGACCGTATGTGTGTTTTAGGTGTGGTGTAGAGGGTCATCGGGCATTTGAATGCCAATTTATAACATGCAAGAGTCGAAGCAAGGAAAAAAACCTAGTTTGAACTTGGTCCAAGCTGAGAATGAAGAAGAAGGATTTGAATATGAAGTCCTACCTGATATGGGGGAGAGTCTCATGATACACAGGTCAATGGTGATTCTCAGAAAAGAGAAAAGGAAAGGTAGTGACAATGAAGATTCTTGGCTTCGAACAAATATTTTTCGAACCAGATGCACTTCTGGGGGGGAAGGTATGTTAAGTTATAATTGATAGTGGTAGTTGTGAGAATATGGTTTCCAAAGAGATGGTAGAAAAGTTGAAATTACACTATGAAACACATCCCCATCCTTATCGAATTGCATGGTTCAAAAAGGGGAATGAAGTCACCATTAATAAAATATGATTGATCAAGTTGTCCATTGGTAATACTTATAAAGATGAAGTATGGTGTGATGTCATTCTGATGGATTAATGCCATTTGTTATTGGGGAAGCCTTGGAAATATGACAGAAAAGTCATGCATGATGGAGGAAAAAATACCTACACCTTTTGGAAGGATGGATCGAAAGTCGTCTTATTGCCCCTTAAGGATGAGGGAAAAATTGAGAATATGTTGTCAGAAAGAGATTTTGTTAAGGAAACAAAGGCAACAGGATTTTGCTATGCGTTAATTATGCAAAAAGGATTCGTGGAAGACATATCAATTCCTACTGAAGTGGCCAATTTACTAGAAGAATATGTTGATGTTATCCCTAATGAACTACCTGATGGTATTCCACTAAAGAGATATATTCAACATCACATTGATCTGATCCTGGGATCATCTTTACCTAATCAGACAACCTAAAGGAGGAGTCCTACACAACATGTAGAGCTCAACCGAAAAGTGACGAAACTCATAAAGAAAGGTTTGGTAAGAGAAAGCATGAGTCCATGTGCTGTACCAACATTATTGACTCCAAAAAAGGATAATACATGGAGGATGTGCACATATAACAGAGAAATCAATAAAATTACCATCAAATATAGGTTTCCTATACCATAGTTGGATGATATGATGGATGTTCTAGCCGGAGCTAAATATTTTAGTAAGATTGATTTTCGAAGTGGATACCACCAGATCCAGATTCACGAAGGGGATGAATGAAAAATTGCCTTCAAGACCAGGGATGGACTATATGAATGGATGGTGATGCCATTTGGGTTGTCCAATGCTCTTAGCACTTTCATGCAACTGATGAATACTGTGCTTCGACCTTATATTGGTAAGTTTGTTGTTGTGTATTTTGATGACATTATAGTTTTCAGTAAAAAAAAAAGATCACTTGCAACATTTAAAAATTATATTGGATGCATTGAGAAAAAATCAACTTTATGCAAACCTGAAGAAATCTAGTTTCCTGCAAGAAATGTTGGTGTTCCTAGGTTTTGTCATCTCGATAGAGGGATTCAATATGGATTCAAAGAAGGTCATATCAATTTTGGATTAGCCTAGTCCAAGGAGCATCATAGAGGTAAGAAATTTTCATGGGTTGGCCACCTTTTACAGAAAATTTATTCGAAATTTTAGCAGTATTGTAGCACCCATAACATATTGAACTAGAGGAAAGGAATTCACGTGGACCAAGGAAGCTAAGGAAAGTTTTAAGTTTCTAAAGAAGAAGGTAACTAAGGCACCCATATTAGCCTTACCGAATTTTGATAAAGTGTTTGAGGTAGACTGTGATGCTTCACATGTAGGCATTGGAGTTGCACTTAGCCAAGCAGGTAGACCAATTGCACTATTTAGTGAAAAAATGAATGAGGTAAGAAAGAACTACTCCACACATGTTGTAGAATTTTATGCAATTGTGCAAGCATTATGACATTGGAGGAATTATCTAGTGTTGAAGGAGTTTGTGTTATTTATCGATCATATTGCATTAAAATATGTAAAAAACCAAAAGAAATCGAACAATAGACACACAAAATGGGTCTCTTTCTTACAAGGCTACACCTTTTTTTTGAAGCACAAATCAGGACAACAAAATCAAGTTGCATATGCTTTGATTCGGTGCATTGTTCTTTTGACAACCATGGAAAATCAAGTAATTTGGTTTGCTACATTAAAGGATCTCTATGCATATGATAATGATTTTTGGGATATTGTGGAACAGTTAAAGAATTCATTCACTGGGAACATCTTAATCAAGGTGAATATTTTATGCAAGATGGCTACCTCTTCAAAGGAAAACAGCTATGCATCCCAATTGGTTCAATGAGGGAAAATATTATCAGAGACCTTCATAGTAGTGGATTGGCAAGAAATTTTGGAAAGGATAAGATGCTATCCTTAATCAAAGATAAGTATTGTTGGTCAAAGATGAAAAAATATATAACCAGGTATGTGGTACGATGTTGGATTTGTTAAATGTCTAAAGGACACTCACAAAACACAGGGTTGTATATGCC
Organism: Picea sitchensis; assembly: GCA_010110895.2. Taxonomy (NCBI): domain Eukaryota; kingdom Viridiplantae; phylum Streptophyta; class Pinopsida; order Pinales; family Pinaceae; genus Picea; species Picea sitchensis. The sequence continues at coordinate 68,925 of SNQJ01S0035575.1, read as the reverse complement.
ATTACCATTTCCCACAGGTCCTTGGAAATATATGAGCATGGAATTCATGTTGGGGATCCCAAACACACAACAAAGTAATGATTCTATTTTTGTGGTTGTTGATAGGTTCTCTAAAATGGCTCATTTCATTTCTTGAAAGAAAACTAGTGATGCATTGAGGGTGGCAGAATTGTTTTTTTCAGAAGTTGTTAGATTGCATGGGGTTCCAAAAACTATTACCTCTGATAGAGATACTCAGTTCCTGGGTCATTTTTGGAGGACTTTATGGAAGAAAATGGGGAATAAATTACAATTCGACAGTGCCTATCACCCCCAAGCAGATGGGAAAACTGAGGTGGTAAATCAGAGTTTGGGAAACCTGTTATGGAGCATTGCTAGAGAGAAGCCCAAGAAATGGGATTGAGATTTACCTCAAGAGGAATTTTCCTACAATAGTTCAGTGAATAGATCTATAGGTAAATCTTCATTTCAGGTTGTTTACAATATAAATCCTATGGGTGTCCTAGATTTGGTGCAACTACCACTTAAGGATAGGATCAATGATGATGGGGAAGCATTTTCATAACACATTCAAAAATTCAGCAACAGGTGAGACAAAAATTGTAGGCCAGTAATTAACAATTTTTTTTTATCAAAGACACTCACCGATGATACCAAGTATTCAATGAAGGTGATTTGGTGATGGTTTATTTACAGAAGGAGCGGTTTTCTCGAGGAACCTAACACAAATTGAAGTATAAGAAAATTGGTTCATGCAAGATTCTCAAGAAAATCAATGACAATGCTTATAAGGTTGATTTACCAGATGACCTCGATATCTCCCCTGTGTTTAACGTTTTTGATTTGTATATCTGCCATGGGGACAATATGGGTGACAATAGTAAGGTAGAGGTGGATTGACAACATGCCCTTCCAAGCAAGAAAAAGGAAAATATTGCACACATTTTAGATAAGAAGACCCTTCATACTCGACAATGCCAATACAACTGATATCTGGTCCAGTGGGAAGGCGTAGCACCAACAGAGTATTTGCATGTTCACAGGAACAATGCGCTTGTCATTAATGTCAAGAACACACAGGAAGGAGAATCTCGGGAGGAGAAGTGACAATGATCATTGGATCCCATTCAGAATTCCTGATGNGACAACATGCCCTTCCAAGCAAGAAAAAGGAAAATATTGCACACATTTTAGATAAGAAGACCCTTCATACTCGACAATGCCAATACAACTGATATCTGGTACAGTGGGAAGGCGTAGCACCAACAGAGTATTTGCATGTTCACAGGAACAATGCGCTTGTCATTAATGTCAAGAACACACAGGAAGGAGAATCTCGGGAGGAGAAGTGACAATGATCATTGGATCCCATTCAGAATTCCTGATGACTATCTGATCTGAATTAAGACAGGAGGAGCGCGCAGATGGAGGACATATCTCGGGCGTTATATTTGAGAACGAGGATCGACCGTCATCCGATCCAGGAGAACCCGCACGATCTTCAAAGTGAAAAGTGAAGAGGGTTCCCAAAATCCCGAAAGCAAGAGGATCGTCCATCTTCAAGAAGCACACGTGGATAAAGATCAACATTTCGTTGACTGAAAGGTCAAAGGAAGGAAGTGCCCTAACCTCTCAAACTCATGATATGTGAAATCATGATATAATCTCAGTCGTTGGATCGAGGACAAATCTGGACCGTCGATCGAAGAAGGATACATGGAAAAAGATCATCCTTTCACTGACTCAAAATTCAAAGGAGCAGGTTTCCCTAACCTCTCGAACTCGCGATATGTGAAATCGCGAAATAATCCTAGTTGTTGGATCAAGGACAAATCTAGGCCATCAGATCCAGGAGGTGAATGTGGTAGACCACGCTAGAAAGGAAAGGTGGAAGACTATGTCAGTAATGAAACGTGGCATGATCAAACAACGACAAGTGTCAAGATGATTTGGCATTTCAAGAACCTCGAAATCACAAATCTGATTGACACAAGCCAGCCACACGGATCATGTCATGTCATCAAGTGACGTCATTTTGAGAGTTTAGTTTCAGGGGTTTTAGCATCAACACTCCCCCAAAGTCCCGAAAGCTGAAGTTCCATGGAAGAGGATAGCCGTTCGATCACCACAGAACGTGGACCATTGATCTGAAGAGAGAAGTGCTCAAATGGCTAGCCAATGTTCATATCTCGTGATCACATCGTCAAGAGATGGAGAGTAGAGCTAGAGAAGCCAGGCTATATTTCGGGGATTGCGACATGGGAGAGTCGATATGTGATAGGGAAAGGAGAGAGGTTGGGTGGAAGACACATGTCAAAAGGAGGTGAA
>SNQJ01S0035575.1:27872-57541 GCA_010110895.2 Picea sitchensis | reverse complement strand
GTGATGGAGCAGTGAGGGAGTTAGTACTTCCTTCTAGTGGGTGCTAGAGAAACCAGAGAGTTGGTGCTCTTAGCAAGTAGCAGCTTGCAAAACAAAGGTGGTGCCTCATTATGACTTGGTGCTCATAAGAATGATAATGTACATAAAATAATTATCATATAAAGAAGAAGAGGTTTTCACCCTTTGTGGGTTTCCTCAGGAATATCTGTCTCTGTACTATATATGTGTGATTGATGTTGAATACTCTACTTCTTATTTATTGTCATCATCATTGAGAAGTTCTGTAATGAATTTAAAAATGGATATAATTGTTTAAGAACAGTAACAACTGATTCACCCCCCCCTCTCAGTTGTCCAACACAAAGAGTATGTGGATTACAGAGGGTGAGTTATTGAACCTAGATCCTATTAAATGGCAACAGTTTGAAGACAGTAACTTGCAGGAGTTGCGTTCTTTCCAACAAGAGGAGAATGATGTAGAGATTTTTCGAGGATTTTTCGAGGGTCATAACTTTTGACTAGGTTATCTGTTTGGGATTAAATTTTTTAGGGAGTTGTGTATCAAAGATTTCTATCTGATTAGACATCGTTTTGACACTTTCTCAGGGCCAAATTCCTTCATATAAGGCCTCAAATTGGTGTTTTAGTGTTTTTACGGGAATTTTTATTTTTTCAATTATCAATTATCTCTTAGTTTATGATATTAATCATAAAAGTGAGTTGAAAAATAGTGTCATGGTATTTATATCTTAGTTAGTGGTCATTTTTAGAGTCATGCAATAATTTTCTAAATTTAGTTGTTTTACTAAAAAAATAGTGGTTTTTCTAAAATTAGATGTTTTCTAAAATCCTGGATAGTAGTTATAAGGTGTCAAACTTTGATTATAATAGTTAGGATGGAGTTGCTACACCAAGGACCACAAAAAAATATGAGTATAAGTAATTTCTTGGGAAGAACAAATACACATGAAAGGATAAACAATTTAAAATTTGCAAATTATATCTTAGATTTGAAAATCATGTAATTATCACCTCAAAATGAGAATCTAGTGCCAACATTGGGTACATGAAAGGATAATGGATAAGCATTTGTTTTAGTAATTCTATTATAACCTTTTATTCTAAACCCATAATTGGGAACTATTTAGACCAATGGAAAGGTATTATAGAGCTATATCACTTTGTTGTTATAGGTTTTCTATGATTTAGCATAGATTATAAAATATCTGCAAAACAAAACATGGGGTTTTGGGGGAGGGGGATGAATATTTATGCATTTTGGCATAAATTTTCAGTCCAACCTTGGTATTGAGCACTCCTTATACCATTGAAGAAATGTTTATGAGATTTAAAACTTTTTTGTTATACACGTTTTATAATTCCCAATAGAATTGTATAGGTTTTCAAAATAAGAAAAAATAATATTTTGATAATATCAAAAGTTTCCTTTTTCTTATTTTAAAAATTGTACAAATTTGTTGGAAATTATGAAAAATATATAACAAAAAATTTATATCCCTCATCATGAGCACTCCAATTGCATAAGTGACGGGTGCTCAAATTGGCATCTTTATAACACCTGCCCGATACTTTTTGTACACCTTTTCCCATTTCCATTTCTATATTAATATACTTTCCATCCACAATGATGCATTTTTGACCAAGGTATAATCACTCACTCAATATGCCATTTCAATACTTATTCGTATGAATTTTCAAGAGATTATCACCTTTCATGCTAACAATTCTTTATAGGAACAAAGCTTCACAGGTACCTTCACAACATGAGAGTTGTAATCCATGTTCAGTTATAGCTGTTACAACTCTGGTCGTTGTTGACTCTCATTGCTAGAAATCCAAATGTTGTAACTCTGGTTTTTGCTGCAAATCCCATTGCTACAACTCACAGTTCTACAACACTTGATGTGGTACAACTCTCACTGCAGACAGTTGTTGAAACTCCACAACATCTCTCCGGTCAACCGCACAACTATGACTAGGGATCAATTAGTTAACCAAAACCGCTAAGGAACACAAGAAAGGAAATTGGTTGATAGAATGGAATGGACAAGTCAACCACCAATTTTCGTGGACGATTTAGTCAACATGCACCCAATTTTTTCCCTCTTTTGAAAAATATGATGTAACAAGATGAGACAACCTGATTCTCATGGTCATCCATCAATTTTCTTAGCTCATTTAGGAGGAAGTCATTTTCTATAAATACGCATGTTCTCTTTGAGCCAAGGGATGGAGGAAAAACAATAGAGTGTTTGTAAAAAAAAGTTGTATTGAGCCACAAATTTTTATTTAATAAAAGTTTTGTTTCATTCTTGTTCAATTCATGGTGTGTTAAGCATTTAACGTCTCCTGTATTCTTAGACTAGTACCTCATATAAGGAGGTAGGCCCCCCTTCTTAGCTCGGTATTTTTTGTATCTTCTATATTTTGTAGAAGTAGTCGTAGCATTTCTTTATATCATTTCATTTATTTCCAACAATTCCTCTATTAACATATTGCTTATTGTTGTAGCTCAACGCTAACATTTCAGGGTAGTGATATTTGATTGATGAGTGAATATTTGTAGTCTATCTCCCTTATTTTTATTTATTCCCAACAATTCATCTATAAAACATCATGCTGCAACTCTTGTGTTTTCTTGTTGCTGCAACTTTGTTGCCACCACTCTATGCTGACATTTCAGAGACTTGTCTTTTAATTGGTTAAAGTGTAGCTATAACATATTTCATTCATTTTCATTTATTTCCAACAATTAATCTATTTAACTTTGTTGTAGCATTAATATTTACCTTGCTACAATTTTGGTTCCTGTGGTCCATGTTGTTGTAACTCGTGTTGTTACAACTCTTATTGATGCAACTATGGCTGCTACAACTCTCATTGATGCAACTCTGCATCTAGATTTCTAATCAACAATTGTATGGTTTGAAAATTGAGATAGTTTGTTTTCCTTGTTTACAATCACAATGCGGTTTGATTCTTATAGCTTGAGGTACATGAGCCATAACATAGCTATCACAATAATCAAGATCACTGTAATACTTGGACAAGTCACCTTTACTTTTCTGCAAGAGTGATTTACTTTTCCACAAGTGCGATTTACTTTCTTGCAATAGTGATTTACTTTTCCTCAAATGTGATTTACTTTCTTGCAAGAGTGATTTACTTTTCCACAAGAGTGATTTACTTTCCCTCAAGTGTGTCATTTACTTTCTTGCAACTTGTGATTTTACTTCTGCAAGTGTGGATTTGGTGTAGTTTAATATGGTGACTTGCTAAAGCATGTTGATATCTTTCCTTGTGTCATTAATTTGAAAGTACTACAAATCATTGACAATTACAAAATTATACTTTCATATATGGTGCACGATAGTTCGTAAGTTTAGTATGATCTCATACTGATAATTAAATGCACAAATATAAAATTGCTTACTAAATTAATTAGGAAGTAATTGAAAAGTCTGTGAATAAGGATTTCTCAATTTCAAGGTTGAGGTGAAGAGCTAAGCCCAAAATATGAAAATATGCCTCTTTTTATTAAAATACTATTTTTAATTCTTTTCAAAATATGTACAATTATTTTGAGAATTAGAAAAAAATGTAAAATATGAAAGTTGTAATCCTCGTCAAGATCTTTCCAATGACATAAAAATCACCCAAACATAATGATAGGGTGAGAAGTTATGGAAACATACTATTTTATTTTTATTTTTAAAAGGAGTGCCTGATGAGGGAGGTCTAATGTTATGATACATAGCATGATTATAGGAGGTTTGATATTTACATTGTTATTTAATACAAAGTGATATGTCCTTATTTCCATTTAAAAATTGACCCAACCTTGGCTTATACTTGGACATTGTTCGTAGTAGAAACGCTTTGGTTACTATTGATATCATCCCATGGTTAACTAAAACTCTTAATTGATTCAACATAAGGAGATAGAAATATCATACAAAAGTGAAAGTATAATATGTCTAACTTAAGTAAATGCACATGCAAAGGTAATGGATAATATCCAATCAAAGATTTGACTTATTAAAAAATTCAAGACCTATTGCAAAAAGAAATAGGAAACATGAGGAAACTCGATGCACTTAGATTTCATTCAATATTGAATAACGAATATTCATAATCAACTATGTGAAATTACCACTTTATTTTATTAATTTCCTCTACAATTGAACCAAAACTATAATCAATACAAGTATGTAACTCTTTTTTAAATAAGAACGATTATATTTGTATTAAAATGGCGTCGCAGATGAGATATCCAACTTAATAATAAACAAAAAATATTAGAGCTCTAGTATTTGCAGGTCTAGAAATAGTTTAAAAAAGGCTTAAACCTTTTCCTATTTTTTCTAGCTTGAGATATCTATAACCACTACTTTCTATTGAACATGAATATTTCTATACAAACTATCCTAGTTGGAAAAACAAACCTACATACCATGTTTTCTTGTGAAATTTGAAAAGGAACTTGCCCATTGATGGCTTCATTCTTGTTATTGACCTTAGATTCATGAACAACAATTGAGAAGTTCATTGCTCGTAGTGGCTCTTATTGAACTATATCTTCTTCCTTTGTTGGCCTATGATGTATTCCATATGATTCAACTGAGTGAAAGGGTGTTTCTACTGAATCTACGACTTCCCCTACTTCCCTTTTCCCTATTTAGAACTACTCACTTTTCTCTTGTGTGTCCTTTAGTTTTTCTACAATTTCCTCCATTCAGATGTTATTATTACCCTCAGAGATATATGTTTTCACTTTCCTATTCTCAAGGGATTCCAATTGATAGTTCATCCCTATTATCTGTCATTGACATGACTACATGTATAAATCATACTTGTGTTCCCATTTCCTTCTCAATTTTTTCCACTTTCTCACATACAATCCATGGCATTCCTAAACCTCCTCTGAATGTATTTCATAGAGATGGTATCCTCTTCAAAATTCCATTATTTCATAGAGAGCTCACCTATTTGAGTGGGTTTGAGGGATATCCATTGTTCTATAAAATACTTAATTTCCCTTGAAATATTGTAAATATCATAGACAAGATCCAGTCTACTACTTACACTCTCCTCTATTTATAGACAACAAATTTGGCTTGCTACTCTCAACCAACGACATTACTCCCATACAAAAAAGAATAAAAGCACCATACCATTTTTTCCAACCTCCATTGAAATGAGGAAATATCCCACATTTTTCTTATCATCCAATCCAGAAAGTTATCTGTTAGCAGAATGTTCTAGGTCATCTGATACTTGCGTTAACAAGCCATCCGATACTGGAATTTGAAAATCTGAACGCTATCAACTGAATGGATCTTTCGATGAGCTCCAGAAGTTAGTTGGTGGTTGGGATCACATATTTTGAGTCCACACGATATTCCTTCATCCTTATGCACTTCGTGTCATGAGGATGAAGTAAATTTCAAACGAGAAGATCATGTATTAGAATTGATGCATTTACTTTTACATCATTTATTAACTTGATTTTATTATGTTGTTTGTATTATAAATAGGGCCTGTAGGTGACTGAAAGGTCGAATAATGTTGTGTCGAAATATTGGTTTATGAAATCTTTGTTGTAGATTGATTTTGTTGGAAATTAATATGAAGTGGAATTTACTGATCCTATGCGTTCTTTAAGTCTATTATCTTGTGAGATATTCTAAGCTTCTTTGTTGGCATCAGAAAGGGGCCCACTGGTCCAACTTGGTGAGCTTACTATAAAATTGTAGTGTAGATCTGGTTCCCATACTAGCGTGGTGTGATCCAATACCAGTTTATAATTTCCCTAAACATAGTTTCTCTTCATCCCGCACTTAGTATAATTCGATCTTTTGTTTGAATCAGATGTAAACTAAGGTATGATCAATGTGGTGCACCAAAATTGTAAGTGATTTATTTAGTTTACTTTCAACAACTTGTAGTGGTTAATTACTTACATTTTTGAAGTGTGATTTCTGAATCTGCCATTTATCTTGAATTGTAGAAGTGTGTTAACGCCAGAGTAATTTGATAATCCATCTCTTGCATTACATGGAATGATAAATGGATTTTTGTTCCTGGTCTATTAAATTAGACAGTTCCCTAAAAGTTGTGATATTTTCACAAAGTGTTTGAGTTTGAATTTGTTTATATGTTGCATTTGATTGAGTGTGGAGAGGTAGATAGGAATTGATAAAGTGTTAAGAATTGCAAGAAAATGATAGGATTCCCTCCCTTATATTTCATGAGCCAGTAAGTGGGAAACTCTCTTTCATGTATCAAAAACTTATTGAATTCCACAAGTGTGTTCTCTGTCAAGATATTTGAATGATAAGACTTAATTTAATATAGAAGGATTTTCATTGCTTTAGATAGAAGGATTTTCATCATTGTTCCTTAAAAGTGTGGTTAGCTTTTGGATTGAAACAAATCTCTAGATTTAGAAGTAGCATTCTTATCAGTTAGATTAAAATCACCTGTTTCCATCACATATAGTGTAGCAACTCTGTTGATTATGAATCTCGTTTGACAAATTAATGATTGACAATATATTCTACATATAATTGCACCAACATTGTGGCACCGATGCTGGGGAGTTATAAACGGTGATAGGTAAGTAATTGATTTAGATTTATCTAATGGTTTTGGATTGGTTTTAAGGATGGCCTAAGGGTGGAGAGAAGATGGTAAGAAGTGAGGTAAGAACCTATGCATCCACTTTGGTGTGGTTTCTCCAAAGTTAGGTTGTCCTCTTTTCTTTAATAGTTAGAATTTGTGTTGTGTTAGCATTATATATTTTCCTTTTATATGAGCAGAATTAGTGATAGTAAAGGTAGATTTATAGAAACAAAGATTCCATAAAATTTATACGGTCCAAGAAAAATTCCTTCTACTAATTCTACCGATCGCTATGCAAGAATTTTTTTTAGAGGAGTAAGTTCATAAGTAGTAATTGAAGATATACTAAGAGACCCTGAAGCTGAAGCTATTGTGCAATTCATGAATATACCACACCACGCAACAAGATAAGCAATGGTGACCCAATCAGAAGAGGAAATTAAAAAGTAACTAGAGACTGTGGTAGAAGAAGTTGAATCTGCAGTTGGAGCAGTACATAAAATATTTGAAAACTTAAATATTCAAATTAATCCAATGGTTGAACCATCACCTAGTGGGGAAACATCACCTGAAACCTATAAAGTATCATTCAAAAATATGGCATATGAAGAAGGAAATGAAAACACTGAGACATAGACATTTGGACTTCCAGTACTAGACATTAATAGGAATGTCAACATGAAGAATATCTTGTTTTCATCACTGCCTCACTTTCACGGTATGTCATCTAAAGACCCTGATTCATTTCTGTTTGAGTTTGATATATTATGCAGAGGTTATAATTACACAGACAATGCTCAGAAATTGAAATTGTTTCTAGCCAAATTAAAAGACTCGACACTAAGATGGTTCATGAGTCTAGGGGAACATACTATTTTATCTTGGGATGACATGAAGGAAAATTTTCTCCAAAAATATCAGGATTATTGTATACCTAGGGATGCTAGGAATGACATATTCAAGATGCAACAATTTGAGGAGGAAATCCTAGAGGATTACTTAGAAAGGTTCCTCTATAACTACCAAAAGTCAAAAGAGTTTTCCCTTGACACAACCACAATTAGGACTATTTTTTGGAAAGGTGTTAGGGATAAATGTATAGAAGTGTTGAGCCTCATGAGCTCTGGGGATGTATACCCAAAACCATTTGTTGATATTTCAAAATATTTTAAAAAGTACTCTTGTAGCCAAGCCAAAACTGGGAAAATTCTAAGGGACCCTGTAACTAGAATTTCCAAACCTGCCATAGGAGGTGTCACGAGAATGGAACTAGGAAATATGCTAGAGAAATTAAAAATAGATATCCTAAATAAAATCAACACCCAATTGGATAACCTTAAAATTAAAAGGAAACAAGAGGAAGAGAATGCGGCCTTAGCCATTTTATGTCCTCGTTGTAGGAAAATACATTCTGAGAAGGAGTGCCATGTTAATGTCATAGAAGTTTGTGGAATTTGTACCGAGGTGTTGAAACACACACTAACACTGAGAGGTGGGGGGGGTGAATCAATGTCTAGAACTTTTGGCTACTTTTACATTCTCATAGATTAACTAAATTAACTTAAGATATATGCAGTTCAATTAATTATTCATAAACATGTATAACACAAACTGTATGAAGTAGATAAAATATCATTCTTTTATTTATTTAACTTGAATGAATATAAATAAAATCAATCCTTTAATATCTTCAACTTCAACTGAATATGAGAGATCCAACTCTCTGATACAAGACCTAGCTTGTAGTTCTCGAATCTAACTGAGAAATGAAGAATCCAACCCTCATAACAAGACCCAACTTATTGATCTCAGATCCAACTGAGATGTGAAGAATCCAATCCTCATGAAAAGACTCAGCTTGTAAACAAGCACCAACCTTATAGAATGAGCATATGAGATGAACTTAAATTTCAATACATTATATATATATATATATATATATATATATATATATATATATATATATATATATATATATATATATATATATATATATATATATATATGAACATTAAATATAAATCTATGGATTCTTCTTCAATTGAGATTTTTCGAATCATGTCTCATCTATGGATTCTTCTTCAATTGAGATTTTTTGAATCACTTTTAACGAACCATGTCTTATTAATTTCTTTATTTGTGATTTGTATGGATCCATACTGCATTATCCATTTACCCTTTTTATCTGGACATTTTCTTCACAGTTTCTTCTTTTGTGCATAGATGTTAATGACACAATCTCAACCTTATACCACATAGGATGAGCATATCAAGCTCATACAATATATTAGTCAATATTATATTTCTATTGATATTCAAGTCACCCTCATAACTTTATGTCCAATATTGACAATGCTTGACATTCAAGTCACCTTCATAACTTTACGTCCAATATTGACAATGCTTGACATTCAAGTCACCTTCATAACTTTACATCCAATATTGACAATGCTTGACATTCAAGTCACCTTCATAAAAACATGTCCAATATTGACAATGCTTCTCAAACCAATCAATCAATGATACTTCACCTATTTGTCAAGGTTGACATCAATGACAACCAAGTTTGCAACACGAGGATCATGCTACTGAAAACTTTCCATCATTACCTAGATTTCAGGCTATCTATAAGGGAGGAATAGAACCTCAATACATCTTATACCCCCTTAAGATACTATGGAAGCAAAAAAATCCTAACATGTTCCTAGATCCCTCCATGTAATACCCACAACAACAATGGGTCCCTTCGATGCCTTATTTCCAGTGAACACCTAAGAAACCCCAAGGCCATCATCAGAAACAGGGATGGAGGGGAACCACCTATGGAAATACTCCTTTGCAACCACCATTATTTCCTGCATACCCACAATATCCTTCTAATATCCCTCATTTGTTGCTAGGATCTAATTGACCTTCACTACCTTCACCTCCTCAACTACAACAACTTACGCTACCCATGAACCCAAACCAGCAATATCCAATGCACGCCTCACTTAATCCAAATCCTCCTCTTCCTAACACAATTCCTTCACAACCCATTACAAACCCTAAAAATATACCTACTCAACTTGTACAAAATATGGAAATGTAGACCTACCCGACGTATGTCATTACCTTGACTCCATTGAATGAAATCCAACTCAGATTAGGGAAGGTCCTAAATAAAAAAAAATCTACAGTGGTTATCCAAGAAGAAAAATAAAAAAATAAACCATATGAAGAAGAAGACACCCATGTTGTAAAGGAAAATCCTCCTGACATTCCATCCAATCCTACCTTACAACCTGAACTACCTCAGGAAATTAACCATCAACCTTATCTAGAAAGGTTACTTGTAAAGAATCCCAAGGTTCCTTTAGGAAATAATTTAGAGGATGAATTAATAAATATCTGTGTAAAGATTCCCCTGCTACAAGATATTAAATATATTCCTATCCATGCCAAGATTGTAAGGGACCTTTGCATTAAAAATCTTGGAAGAAAAAGGAAGGAGCCTCCTGTTATACAAGTGGTTGGACAATTATCAGATTTTTTATCAGAAATTCCATCCAAATACAATGACCCAGGGAACCCAGTCGTAGATGTAGAAATTAATGGCATTTATTTATCAAATACACTTATTTATCTTGGAGAAGCAATAAATTTTATTCATGTTAGTACTATTATCACTCTGTAAATTTTGCCCTGCTAATAGACAAATGATAGAGGTAATTGTTTCATTCAGCTTTAGATCTGGGCACTAGCCTGCTCAGCTCAGAGAGGGCTCTCTCGTATCACTTGATATTTATTTGGCAATCAATGGATAGATTTGGTTTGTTTTGGGGGATTTTATAAAGTTGTTGGCAAGGAAGGGGAGGGACACTTACGGCTATGGAGTCAAAATTCTGAAAGTGAATGAAAATAATGACTAGCTAGTAGAACTCTCCTGAGGATAAAAGCTAAATGAGGCAATGAATCTGAGCTGTAAATTGTATTTAAGTAGAGTGTAGGAAGAAGGAGAAAACAAATAACTGCATCAGAGCATTATTGAAATGAATTCTGACTTGTCCCCGAGGTGTAGTACAGTCGGTGATGGAGTGTGTTGTTAAGCCACTCCATGTTGAAAAGTCACTCTTCGAAACCTACGGGGACAAAAAATCCAACCATGTTAAGGGTTGGTGTGGCTCAGGCTGGGTGTGATCCCTGGGTGATTTTGATGGCTTAGATGCCCCCGAGTCATAGTTTCTCAAGCCAAAGTTTAATCTCGATGCCAAGAAGGTCCAGACCAATTAACAAAAAAAATAAAAATGAATTCTGACTTAGTTGGGAAGAAAATTACACAGTTTAAATTGCTTAAGCCGAGAGCATCATAAGATGAATTCTGAGCTTTTAACTATCCAATTCAAACAGAAGAAAATGTAAATGGAATTAAAGAACAAAGGAAATACATACAATGAGAGAAGACAAAAATCATATCACCACCATTAGAATCTTTTCATATAGACTTCAAAATCTTCTACATATGTATTCAATTCAGATCCAGAAAATTACAATTGAGTTCAGAACAACTAGAAGGTGCCCTTTCACTTCTGCCAACATTAATATTCAGAACTTCTCTTATTTATAAAATTTCGAGTTCCCGGTTACAATAGCTGAACTGAAACATTTCAGCTTCTAAAACTGACTACAATAATTTCAACTCACAGTCTCAGTATGTGAACCGATTTACAATGATTAAACAAAACCATTTTAAAAACTAACGAGCCATTTCTATGACTATACAACTTCTGTCTTCACCATCTGTCCTTCTTTGGTCCTTTGTCAAATCCACCAATTTGATGACACTTGGGGGCTATTTGTTGGTTCCTAGGAAAATGCACTTTGTCTTGCCCATTCGTACTATCTCCTTCTACTGCAAGTCAGAAGGGATGTCGTAGTACATCATTTCCTTGATCAAGATCTCCAGGTCAATAAAAGAGGCATAAGCCATGGTTGGTAGTCCAATTTTCACTGTCTTGAATTGATTCGAGATCTCAAAATTTGTGGTCAAATATTCCACCAAGTTTGTCCCCTTCAAGTTTTCCTCCAGGATTTCAAACTTAGAGTGATCCATTCTGCATTGGGCGAGGTGAGAGTTGTTCTTGTCCTGATCATACAATTTCCCTTTTCCATCCCAAAATGGTGGTAGGCCTTTGATGAACAACTCTTCAAATAGATCATTGAATTCCTGTATGCTCTACTCCATCTACATGGCCTTGGTTTGGACTGATTTAATAAAGTTATACTTGGAAATGACTTTCCTGGCCCAAATGATCAATGTGGTCCTATATTTGACCCCAATGGTCTGAAGTTCAGCAATGGGAATGGAATTCAATAGATTTACAGAATTTTGGGCCCACTCTGAAGGTTTCTTCGCCAGTGTCTTACTCACAACAGTGCATCTATTTCTGGCTGTGATAGCCATGCTATCTTTTCCATTGATGAAATTTAAGTATACCCTGAACTTGGAAACTTCAGTAGAAATAAAATACCAGATGATGTGTTTGGCTCCCTGTAACAGTCCTTTTCCTTTCAACCTTTTCTTTCTTGTTGCAGCTTTTATTTATCTCCTTTAAGGCTCTTGATTTCTCTTGCCTTCATGCTAACTTGGGACATAGCCTGAACTAGTCAATCAGTGCTTGGCCCAACTTCTGCAGTATAAAGTACAACAACAACCATGTCTAGTTCTCCTGTCTATCCCTGTGACCAATTTACCTTTTCTTTCTCCAGCTGCAATACTTTGGCCTTGTAATTCAATGCTTCTTGTCGAAATGTCACCTTCTCTTGTTCTAGAGAAACCAGTTATGTTGTTTGTGGATGCTTTATGGCAGACAATTTTAGTTTTTTCTTCAAGATTTAGATCAGTTTGTCTTTCTCTTCCAAGGAGGTTTTTAATCCCTGAGGTCCTTCAGATTCTAATCTCTTGACTTGAGTCTCCCAAGCTTTGTTGGATGCTTTATCTTGTCTCAATTGTCCCTCCAACTTAAGTGCATGAGTTTTCAACCTTGAAACCTTCAAGCTCATACCCAGGTATTCTGAATCTAGAATGTCACTGATGTTTCTATGGAATATCACCTTGTCTGGGGCACTGATGTTTTCATAGTGTAGCTTAACCTCAGACACTTTATCCTCGTCTGCAATTGCTATGTTGAGTGTATTCTTATATATATCATTGATTGAGAATAGAGAATACTTATGCTGAGAAATCATTTCTACCTCAGGTATCAACTCTCTTATTTCACTCATGGCCAAGCTTCCCTTCACAACATATTGCTTTGCTAAATCTTCTTTGGATTGGTAGACTGTTCCAGGTGCTTTATCAAAAATGTATTTTTTCTGTTGAAAGCTCTTGAGATGCTTTCACTTTAGGGCATGCTTCTTTTACCATATTCTTCCTTGTTGGTGCCACTCTCCACCATATCCATACTTACTTTCTCCTTAGGCTCCTCTTCCTCCAGATCTACTATCTATGGATATTGTGTGATCTTTACCTTCCTGGGAGTAGTTTGCTGACTACTGGTTCCCAGGGCCTCTGAATTGCTTCTCTTAGTGTAGATAGTTACTTTGGGAACTTGGAGTATCATCTTCTGAGAGTTTTGTTTTGTTTGATTCTGTTGTATGGTTGGCCCCACTTGTTATGCTTGAGGAGGTTGGAAGATGGCTTCCATATCAGGACATGTTTCCAAATTTTCCAATTTCTCAAAACCTTCAACATACTCATATTCATAAGGGCCCTTTTTTCTCATCAATCTTCTTTTAGATATGACCTGATGTGGATCATATCTTCTCCCTTGTAGTTGTGAAAATCCAAAATCTTTGAGTTTGTCCTAGATATGAGATAAGAAAGATCTAGTCTTCACAACAAAGGGTCCTATGATGAAAGGAAATTTCAGGTTGGACACCTTGTGCATTTTTAGGAAATGTTTTGTCTCTGAGGTGATTCTATTCCTAATGAAATCTAGGGAAAATACTCTGGGTGTCAGAAAGATAGGGAGAAGGTAAGGGGCCTCTTGACAACCATATACCCAAATTACTATAGAATGCATGAACAACACCCAATCTCCTACTTTGTTTTCTGGATTTGGCTGCAAATAACTTTTCATGTCCTCCAAGATTCTTGGCAGGATCGTGTTGAAGATCAAGCTACAAACTTTAGACATGATCTTATTTATGAAAATGAGCATTGTGATTATTTTTCATTCAGTTGAGATGAATGTTTCTTCAGGGAACTCTTTCTTGTTTTTCTCTAGGAACATTTTCAGTAAGTATGTGTAATACCTAAAGTGCCTTAGTGATTGAAAGTTCACTAGCTATTTGTGTACATTATTATCTATGAATTTATCAAAACTGATACGGACTGAATGGCTGGACTCTGACTGGAAAAAGGTTAACAGGAATCCTAACATGACCTCAACTACATATTTGTCATTATATAAACCTAAAATTTTACAAAGTATGGAACAAGCCCACTGGATTTTGATAACCATGACATTTAAATTCATTGGCAAGGGGAAACTCTTAGAAAAATGCTCGGGTTTGAAAATTGTCTGCAAAAATAGGTTTTTGACCTCAGGGGGACATTCCCTGTAAAATGTAACTAGATTTTCTTCCTTGAAGGGTTAAGACGCCATGGAGGGGGACTCTAGTATGTAAAGGGCGTATCGAATGGACAGGTTATCTATTTTACACAAGACCTCCCAACCTAACTTATTTAAAATGACCTTCTCTTCATGTGAGTATTTCTCTGCACGCTAGCCTATGAATTCCGGGAAAGGGAATGCGACTTCGACAATGTAAGGACTATGGAGGCTTGGACCACTTCAAGAAAGGGTATCTTTCTCCCTACATTACCTGAAAAATTGGCTCTAGACATGGAGATGGGTGAGATGATTATTTCGGTGTCGAACACGTTCGAGTCTCTGTCAATTAGGGCTTGTTCTCTTGACGAGGGATCTTGCTCTGTTACGGAAAAAACGATAGGATCCATGGCGATGATGAAAAATACCTGCAAATGAGTGGAAGACATGTGAATTTGGTGCATTGTTGAGCTTAGGTTCGACTAGAGCGGTCATGCCACTTTTAACGTTCAAATGATTTGAAAAAATATAAAATAATGACAAAGGTCTCCCCTTTATATATGTTTCCCGATATCGGGGACGAGACAAAGCAGTTTGGGGTAGATTTATTTTTACCCCGATATGCATCTGGTGGCTCCACGTGGTCCTGGGTTGAAACCATAGTATTTTCATCGGCCTGCTTTCAAGAATTAACATCCTTGCTAGTTCTTTGCTCGATATGTTCTCTGACCGTTGATCTGTGGTGTCTGAGATCTGGGCCTACCAGGTCCCATCAAATTTGTGCTACTACTAGATTTAGCCTTCTTCCACTATATGTGGCCCCATCCTCTAGTTTATCACGCCTCTACATTAGTTTAGCCTCTCGCTAAGTCCCGAAACTTGGATTTCATATAAAAATTGTTATAGTGATAACATGGGCTCCAACTGGGGATGTTATCCTCCTTGCAAGGTAACAAAGAACGGTAGACCGAGTGCCTACCCATTGGGATGTGATCTATTTATGCAATCTAAATCTATCAACCTTTATTCAGAAAATTCAAAATCCATCTGGCATAACTTAGGGCCTTCACCTCATGCTACATTTATTTCAATTTCTTCATTCAAAAAACGAAAATGGCTATGTACAATGAATGGAAAAGGTGATGATTGTTTTAAATGATATAATGCTTGAGGAACCTGCCATTCACAGGCCCTCCAACGATGTCTCCATTAATTTCCTGTAACAGATAAGCATTGTTTCGATGGTATGCTGCAATTTTGAATGGTCCCATCCATAGATGGTCAAATTTCCCATGTTTTCCCTTATCTTCATTTCTGGCATCCCATCTTAATACCAAGTCTCCTGGTTTGAAGTCATCCTCCTTGGTATGTCTGTCAAAATCCCTTTTGATCTTGTATTGGTGCATCTGAACATTGTTGAATGACTTATCCCTATTATGTTGGACACTGATTAGTTCATCCTTTCTTCTTCGAGTGGCATCTGTTTCTGCATCCTTTTCTTGTAACAACCTCATCACGGGCAACCCCAATGTAGTAGTAAAAATAGCCTCTGTTCCATAAACAATATGAAAAGGTGAAGTGGTTATAGATCTCTTTGGGGTGATTCTGTCGGCCCATAGAGCATGGATGAGATTTTTGTGCCAAGCCTTTTTGTTGTCTTGCAACAAATTTTTATAATTTTGGTCAAGATATTGTTTGATGACTCAACCAACCCATTGCCTTGAGGGTAATAAGAGGTGGGGTGGCCCAGAGTTATGTTGTAGTCATTGCAAAATTTATCCATATTTTTGGACTTACGCTGCTTCATTATCTGTGATGATTTTGAGTGGACATCCAAACCTGGACAAAATATTGTCTTCCAAAAACTGGATGATAACAACATCTGTCACCTGCCTGGTGGGAACTGCYTCAATCCACTTAGTGAAATAATTTGTTTCTATCATAATCCACTTGTGCTGAGATGAGGATTGTGGATGTATTTCTCCTATAAGATCAAGGCCCCACTGTCTGAAAGGTGCTTCAACAAAGATGGGTTTCAAAGGCAGAGGCTATAATTTTCTTTTTCCATAAAAAATTTGACATTCATGACATATTGAAACCTATTTATAGACATCAGAAAAAATGCTAGGCTAATAGAGCCCAACCCTCAAAATCTTGTGCACAATGGTTTTCCAATAATGGTGGCCTCCACAGTCACCCTTATGGAACTCTCTGATGGTATTCTCTTCTTCTTCTTCTAGCAAACAACTCAAAAAAATCCCCCTTGGATCCTTCCAATATAGAGATTGATTTACTATACAAAACTTTGTTGCTTTCATATTTAAAAATCTGGCCTTTGTTTTACTCAATTCAGGAGGAGCCTGCAAGTTTCTCAACACATATATGATATATGCATACCATGGGGAGTCAAGATATTTCTTGGATATTTGAGGAGTTCTCTCTTCTTCTGCAGCTGCTAACAAGTCAACAATGAAATTTATTCCTAAGAGTTCACAATTGGTTTGTGTCATCAACTTTGCAAGCTCCTGTCCCTTGATAAACTTTGTAGGTTTGATTTCAAGGTCATTTTCTAACAGCACAGCTATCCATTTATCCATTTTTCCTTCAGGATTAGGTTGGGTTAAGTTGTATTTCACAGAACTACTTGGCACATAAGCAATAGTATGGGAATGCAAGATGTAAACTCTGAATTATTTCAAGGCCTTGACTAGTGCATATGCCTGCTTCTCCATGATATCATACTTCAAAGGGGAATCCCTCAATGTCTTGTTGTAATATTCTACGGGCTTCTCAAAATTCTGCTCATCTTTCTATAGTAAAACACCAACAATTGTGTGCTCTGAGGCAAAAGAGAACAATATGAAATCCTTTTCGAAATTATGAATGGCTAGTACTGGAGCCTTGGTCAATGCCACTTTGATGTCTTCGAAGGATTTTATGGCTTCAGAGGTCCACTTTATGGAATTTCCTTTCTTGAGCATGTTATTAATATAATTTATGATTTCAACCAAGTTAGGGATAAACCTTCTCAGAAAATTCACTTTTCCCAGGAAAGATTGTACCTCTTTTTTACTTCTGGGTATGCCAATTTTAAGATCCCCTCAACTCTACTGGGATCTACCTTTATTCCCTATTTTAAAATAATGTGACCCAACATCTTTCCTTCTTCCATGGCRAAATTTGACTTTTTGGGGTTCAACGAGATACCAAACTTTCTACACTTTTGAAATGCCCTTCTTAGGTGCTTGAGGTGCTCTTCATCTGAAACAAAATAAACATTGATATCATCTAGGTAGATAACAATGAATTTKTCCTTTTCATCAGCAAAATCTATGTCCATAGCTCTTTGAAATGTTTCCCMTRCATTCATGAGCCCAAAAGTCATCTTAGCATACATGAATGTGCCCCATGGCRTTGTAAATGTTGTCTTTTCCTGATCATCAGGGTGCACCATAATCTGATTGTATCCAGAGAAACCATCCAACATTGACATTTTCTGAGAACCTACCACTTTCTGTAAAATGTGATCCATCTTAGGTGGTGGGTAGTTGTCTTTTAGAGACACCCTGTTYAGATTTCTAAAATCCACACACAACCTAATTTACCCWTTCTTTTTCTGACTGGCACTAGATTTTCCACCCACTTAGAAAACCTCAGGGATACKATGATATTGGCATCAAATAGCTTCTTTACTTCTTTCTCAATCAAGGGAAGCAATAAAGGGTTTATCCTCCTTAATTTYTGTTTGAAAGGTTTGTGATCTTCTTTGATTGGGATCACATGCTGAATTATACAAGTGTCATAAACTTTCAGATCTTCATAGCTCCAGGMAAAAACATCAGGGAATTATTTCATCAATTTGATATATCTCTCCTTGACTTYAGGGCTGAGTGTTCTGGAYAGCTTAATGATCTTCTGATCCTCCTGAGTCCCAATATTATAATMTTCTACATCCCCTTCATTTACTTTAATTTTTGGACTTMTGGCCACATCATTATTATCAAAGAGTTTCTCCAATGGGACCAAGMCCTTGGGAATGATGTTACTCTTCAGCTGAACTATATCTCTTCCTGCAATCTGATTGTCAAAATAACMCTCCTTTGTGAAAGCAACTGCATCCACCTCTTCATCACAATATTCATCATCAATGTTCAGATTCTCAAATTCATTCTCCATCTTRAGGAAGCTTTCTATTTGTTTKTCATGTTCAAAAACCTGCCAGTACTTAATATTATCAGGCACTGTTGGTTTGTGCTTGATCTCAACCTCATATCCTCTTCTAGGAAAGACTGGAATTTTAAACACTGAAGCTGAAGTGGCAAGGGCATCATCTATCTGATTCTRACCCCTTGGAATCATTGAGAGGCTATATTCTGAAAATTCTTCAAGYAGGTCAAGAACTGTATTCTTGTATTCTCTTAATCTGGGGTGCTTATCTTGATATATTCCYTTCACCTGATTTATGATCAACTCAAAATCCCCATGAAMATTTATCCTCTTAGCGCCCATTTCTTTTAAGGATTTCAATCCTAATACCAATGCCTCATATTCAACCATGTTGTTTGTGAAATAAAAAGCCAGCTTATAAGAGCACATTTTGGTAGCCAATCTGGGGGGGTTTATCCAYAGACCTGATCCTTCCCCCTCTCTRTCGACARCTCCATCAAATCTCATGCTCCACATCTCATCCTCTRTACTATCTTACTACTCTGAAAACTTCTTAATCTATTGATCAGATCTATCTTTGTCARCCATATCAATTTCTAGCCCTTCCTCTTCAAAACACAGATCATTGAAGAAAATAGAAGACCCCAACTCGGTTTCCATAGAGTAGAAGGGATGATTACTTGGCTGTGACTTGTTTTTGACCATGTATTTGAGMAAAACCTCTCTGTACAACCTCCTATATTGACCAAAKATAGGGATGGTAGCATATGACATGTCCATCTGAAGAGTTCCCTTCAATTTTGCAGCCCATGACCTGGATAACAACATGCCAAACTTGGGAGGAATATCAACAACTACTACACCCATGACCATATTCTTTGCTRGAATTTGAGCTAAAGACACCACCAAATCTTTGATAAGACCTAGGAACTTCACCTTCCTAGAATCAAAAGAGAATAGGTCTTTGTAAGGTCTTGTGATATCCAGGCCCAATTGGTTCATGACCACCTTGGGCATCAGGTTATGGGATTCTCCTGAATCCAACATGGCATTGTGCAGAGTCATATCATGGATTTTTAGACTGACATAGAAAGGGGGAACTTCTTCAGCATCACTATTTTCCTCTACATGTGGTCCGAATAAGATGGAAGGATGATCAGCTTGTATGTTCAAAGTGTCAGAAGTTTGTTCCATTTTAAGCATATTGATGATCTGATTTCTATATTCAGTGTTCTTGATCAATTCATTGAAAGGTACATAAATTTTAATCTTGGCCATCTCATTTTCAAAATTAAAGGAGGATGAGGTTTTCTCTACCTCTTTAGTGACCATTTATTTCCTTGCTTCTAGTATTTTCTTCTAGGGTCCTTCTTTTTGCTTTCCTTTGTCCACAACATCCTTTGCAACAAAATATTTTTTGGGATGACTTGAAGAGGGTATGTTACTCTGAGCTTCTTTGGCGGGGTTTCCTTTTGGAGGATTTCCCTTTGGGGGGTTTGCAGGTATTTTCTGATTTCGAAGATTATATTTTCTTTGGTATTGCATGATGGCATTATGCAATCCTGTTTGGTAATATTCCCTTTCTACCGATAACATTTCCTCCTCATCTTGCAGTAAGATCTCATTTGCATCCACGAACTGGTCATGTTCTTCTTTAGTAAAAAACACCTATGTTTCTTTATCATCACAATAGTTCATGTTATCTTCAAAATATCCATCATAATTATCATTCATATAATTATTTTGAAAAGGAGGCCTTATTTGTTTGTCCCCTTGATTTACCTCATCTCCTTGATTCCCTTGATTTCCTTGATTCCCCTGATTCCCTTGATTCCCCTGATTTCTTTGTCTGATTTGTGGGATTGATGGTCTTCTCTGATTTATTTGTGGACCATCAACCTATTCTCTAGTATTAGGATTATTTTCTAAGGCCATCCTCTCCATCATTTTTTCCATGGTTTTCATCATCATTTCAAACCTCTCTTTTGATGTTTGTGAGGTTGAAGGTTGTGCCTTATCTTGAGCTCTGTTCACGTCCCTGTTAGAGTCATATTTGATCTTTCCCGAAGCCATTAGATTTACCTCAACTTCTATGGAATTAGTCATCATATAGTCTAATGAAGAAAATCTTCATTCCCTCAATAAAATATAAAAATCACTTTCAAAAGAATCAACATATCTGAGTTGAGCAGATTTACGGGGGGGTTTTACCTCAGTAGGAATCATATTATAAACCTTTATAAATATAGCTGAAAACTCTTGCACTGTTTAGTTAGGTGACATCCTCATGTTTTTATACTGAGTCAACAACTGAAGGGGGTTCTTCTTGTTGCCCCATTTTGCA
The DNA here is from genome assembly GCA_010110895.2 of Picea sitchensis. Taxonomy (NCBI): domain Eukaryota; kingdom Viridiplantae; phylum Streptophyta; class Pinopsida; order Pinales; family Pinaceae; genus Picea; species Picea sitchensis. The sequence goes on along the minus strand of SNQJ01S0035575.1, from coordinate 36,790 downwards.
AGAAAACTGATTTCAAAGGCCTCAAAATTTATGATACTAGATGTTGGAAGAGATCTAAAGCACTTCCTCACTTCTTCTGCAAGACTTTGAGCAAACAGTCTCATTTTTGCATCTTCAAAATCTAATTCTTCCAAGTCTATAAAATCATTGAACCAATCTAGATGTTTCTGGGTTGACACACTACCTTCAACATCATACAGTTTGATCCTTAGATTATACTCTCGAGGTAAATCATTTAGCTGAGCAGGAAGTACAAGAGGAGAAAACCTAGCTGCCATGGTTGTTGTGAGGGTTTGAAGTGGCTGTTGGTTCTGAGTATGAATCACTATAGGTTTATCATATGCATCTAAAATAAAATCTTGGAACCTCTTTTCATCAAAGATGACCTCGTTCAAACAAGATTCACATTTAGTTTTGAACAGAGTTTCTTCAAATTTTACATCAAACTCAAGGTCTTCAATGCTTGTTACTCCATCTTTGGGCAAGGATAGATATCCATCTAAATGAAAAACTGGGCTTATTTTCTTTTCTTTTCTCTTGTGTATGAACTTTTCTGGATCAGACACGTGAATTACATCTTCTGGGTCTGAGTTTCTCCTGGTGTGAATTCTCTTGGGAGCCAAGATTTCTAGCTTATACTACTTGGTGCAACTAGTCTCTTGGTAATTGAGTCACTAGGGTAATAATAATAATCTCAGCCAATAATTTTTTTGATCCAATATCACCCTCAGGGATCATCGTTTTTCCCCAAGGAAGATTTCACTTCTATCCCCGACAACGACGCCAAAATTTTAGCACTCTGTAAATTTTGTTCGGCTGATAGAAAAATGACAGAGGTAACTATTTCAAATAGATTTAGAGTTGGGCACTAGCCTGCTCAGCTCAGAGAGGTCTCTCTCGTATCACTTGAGGTTTCTTTGGCAATCAATGGCTAGATTTGGTTTGTTTTGGGGTTTTTTATAAAGTTGTTGGCAAGGAAGGGGAGGTACACTTAGGGCCATGGAGTCAAAATTATGAAAGTGAATGAAAAAAATGACTGGATGATACAACTCTATAGAGGATAAAGGCTAAACGAGGCAATGAATCCGAGTTGTAAATTGTATTTAAGTAGAGTGTAGGAAGAAGGAGAAAACAAATAAATGCATCAAAGCATTACTGAAATGAATTCTGACTTAGTTAGGAAGAAAATTACACAGTTTAAATTGCTTAAGCCAAGAGCATCATAAGATGAATTATGAGCTTTTAACTATTCAATTCAAATAGAAGAAAATGAAAATGGAATTAAAGAACACAAGAAATACATACAATGAGAGAAGACAAAACTCATATCACCACCATTAGAATATTTTCATAGAGACTTCAAAATATTCTGCTTATGTATTCAATTCATCTCCAGAAAATTATAATTGAGTTCAGAACATTTAGAAGGCGCCCTTGCACTTCTACCAAAATTAATAGATTCAAAACTTCTCTTATTTATACAATTTCGAGTTCTCAGTTGCAATAGTTGAACTAAAACGTTTCATCTTCTAAAACTGACTACAATAATTTCAAATGACAGTCTCGGTATGTGAACCGATTTACAATGATTAAACAAAAACATTTTATAAACTAATGACCCATTTCTTTGACTGTCCAACTTTTGTCTTCGCCATCTGTCCTGCTTTGGTCCATTGTCGAATCCACCAATTTGATGACACTTGGGGGCTATTTGTTGGTTCCTGGGAAACTACACTTTGTCTTTACCAGCCATACTATCTCCTTCCACTGGAAGTCAGAAGGGATGTCATAGTCCATCGTTTCCTTGATAAGGACCTCCAGGTCAATGCAAGAGGCATAAGTCATGGTTGGCAGTCCGATTTTCACTATCTTGAACTAATTCAAGATCTCAACATTTGTGGTCAAATATTCCACCAGGTTTGTCCCCTTCAAGTTTTCCTCCAGGCTTTCAAACTTGAAGTGATCCATTATGCATTGGGTGAGGTGATATTTTTACTCCTCCTGATCATAAAATTTCCCTTTGCCATCCCAAAATGGTGGGAGGCCTTTGACGAAAAACTCTTCAAACAGATCTTTGAATTCCTGTATGCTCTGCTCCATCTGCATGGCCTTGGTTTGGATTGATTTAAGCAAGTTATTCTTGGCAATGACTCTCCTAGCCCAAATGATCAATGTGGTCCTATATTTGACCCCAATGGTCTGAATTTCAATAGTGGGAATGGAATTCAACATATTTATAGCATTTTGGGCCCACTCTGAAGGTTTCTTCGCCAGTGTCTCACTCACAATGGTGCATCTTCTTTTGGCTATGATAGCCATGCTATCTTTGTCATTGATGAAATTTAAGTATACCCTGAACTTGGAAAATTTAGTAGCAATAGAATCCCAGATGACGTGTTTGGATCCCTGCAACAATCCTTTTCCTTTCAACCTTGTCTTCAACTTGTCCACTCTTTCCTGTAAATCTTGATTCTCTTTTTGGAATTGGGCCATCTTCTCATCCTTTATTCTCATTTCTTGTTGCAGATTTTATATATCTCCTTTAAGGATATTTATTTCTCCTATCTTCAGGCTAGCGTGGGACATAGCCTGAACCATTCCATCAGTGCTTGGCCCAGCTTCTGAAGTAGAAGGTACAACAACAACCATGTCTGATGCTCCTGTCTATCCATGTGACCAATTTACCTTTCCTTTTTGCAATTGTAATACTTTGGTCTTGTAATTCAATGCTTCTTGTCAAAATGTCTCCTTCTCTTGTTCTAGAGAAACCAGTTCTGTTGTTTGTGGATTCTTTGTGGAAGACATTTTTAGTTTTTTCTTCAAGATTTGGATCAGTTTGTATTTCTCTTCCAAGGAGGTTTTTACTCCTTGAGGGCCTTCATATTCTAATCTCTTGACTCAAGTCTTCGAAGCTCTATTGGATGATTTCTCTTGTCTCAAATGTCCCTTCAACTTAAGTGCATGAGTTTTCAACCTTGAAACCTTCAAGCTCAAACCTAGGTAGTCTTAATACAACATGTCACTGGTGTTTCTTTGGAATTTCACCTTCTCTAGGGAACTGATGTTTTCATAGTGTATCTTAACGTCAGACACTTTATATTCATTTGCAACTGCTATGTTGAGTGTCTTCTTCTCTATATCCCTGACTGAGAATAGAAAAGACTTATGTTGAGAAATCCTTTCTACCTCAGGTATCAACTCTCTTATTTCACTCATGGCCAAACTTCCTTTCACAACATATTACTTTGCTAAATCTTCTTTGGATTGGTAGACTGCTCCAGGTGCTTTATCAAAAATGTGTTTTTTGTTGTTGAAAGCTCTTGAGTTTCTTTCACTTTGGGGCATGCTTCTTTTACCAACTTCTTCCTTGTTGGTAACACTCTCCACCATATCCATACTTACTTTATCCTAGGCTCTTATTCCTCCAGATCTACTATCTGTGGATATTGTGTGATCTTTCTCTTTTTGGGAGAAGTCTGTTGACTAGTGGTTCCTAGGGCCTCTGAACTGCTTCTCTTGGTGTAGAAAGTTACTTTGGGAACCTTGAGTATCATATTATGAGAGGTCTGTTTTGTCTGAGTTTGTTGTAGGGTTTTCCCCACTTGTTTTGTTTGAGAATGCTGCAAGATGGCTTCCATATCAGCACAGGTTTCCAAATTTGCCAATTTTTCAAAACCTTCAACATACTCATGTTCATAAGGGCCCTATTTGCTCATCAATCTTCTTTTATATATGACTTGATGAGGATCATATCTTCTCCCTTGTAGTTGTGAAAATCCAAACTCCTTGAGTTTGGACTGGATCTGAGATAAGTAAGATCTAGTCTTCACAACAAAGGGTCCTATGATGAAAGGAAATTTCAGGTTGGACACCTTGTGCATTTTCAGGAAATGTTCTTTCTCTGAGGTGATTCTTTTCCTGATGAAATCCAGGGCAAAGACTTTGGGTGTCAGAAATATAGGGAGAAGGTAAGGGGCCTCTTGACAACCATATACACAAATTACTGTAGAATGCATGAACAACACCGAATATCCTACTCTGTTTTCTGTATTTGGCTACAAATAACTTTTCATGTCCTCCAAGACTCTTGGCAGGATGGTGTTAAAAATCAAGTTGTAAACTCTGGACATGATCCTATTTATGAAAATGAGCATTGTGATTTTTTTGCATTCAATTGAGATGAATGTTGCTTCAAGGATCTCTTTCTTGTTTTTCTCTAGGAACATTTTCAATAAGTATGTGTAATACCTGAAGTGCCTTAGTGAATGGAAGTTCACTAGTTTTTTCTGTACATTATCAGCTATGAATTTATCAAAACTGATACAGACTGACTGACTGGAATCTAACTGGAAAAAGGTTAACAAGAAGACTAACATGACATCAACTACATGTTTTTCATTATGTAAACCTAAAATTTGACTGAGTATGGAACAAGCCCACTGGATTTCAATAACCATGACATTTACATTCATTGGCAAGGACAAACTCTTAGAAAAATGCTCGGGTTTGACAATTGTCTGCAAAAATAGGTTTTTGACCTCGGGGGGGGCATTCCCTATAAGTTGTAACTAGATTTTATTCCTCGAAGGGTTCATACAATTTGGAGGGGGACTCTGGTATGTCAATGGCGTATCAAATGTATGGGCTATCTATTCTACACAGGACCTCCGACCCTAACTTATTTAAAACAACTTTCTCTTCCTGTGAGTATTGCTCTGCGCACCAGCCTATGAATTCCGGGAAAGGGAATGTGAATTCAGTGGTGTAAGGGACAATGGAGGCTTGGAACACTTTGAGAAAGGGTATCTGTCTCCCTACATTATCTGACAAATTGGCTCTCGACACAGGGATGGGTGAGACAATTATTTTCGTGTCGAACACATCAGAGTCTCTATCAATTAGGGCTTCTTCAATTGACAGGGTATCTTGCTCTGTTATAGACAAAATGACAGGATCCATGGCTATGATGAAAAATACCTACGAATGAGCAAAATACACATAAATTTGGTGAATTTTTGAGCTTAGGTTTGACTGGATAAGTCACGCCACTTTTAACGTTCAAATGATTTGAAAAAATATAAAATAATGACAAAGGTCCCCCCTTTATATATGTTTCCCGATATCAGGGACGAGACAAAGCGATCTGGGGTAGACTGATTTTCAACCCAATATGCATCTGTTGGTGCCACATGGTCCCAGGTTGAAACCACGGTATTTTCATCGTCCCGCTTTCAAGAATTAACAGTCATGCTAGTTCTTCACCCGATATGGTCTCTGACCATTGATACACGATGCCCAAGATCTATGGCCTGCCAGGTCCCATAAACTTTGAGATGCTTCTAGATTTAGCCTTCTTTCGCTAGATGTGGCTCCATCCTCCAATTTATCGCGCCTCTACATCAGTTTAGCCTCTCGCTAAGTCCCAAAATTTGGATTCCATATAAAAATTGTTATAATGATAACAAGTACCATGCAAATGCTATAACTAACTCATTTAAGGACAACTCAGACCCTAATGGAATTAGCAGACATATTATCCATTAGTCCAACATGAAGTTTGGATGATGTAATAGTCACCCTAGCCTTTTGGGAGTATCTTGTAGAATTCTTGATAATTCATCCAAAATCCTCCAAACTTAGACATCCAGTTGTTCTTGGTCAACCTTGGTTGGCCATTGCTTATGCATTTATTGGTTGTCATTTTACGGAGATGGAAATTTCCAATGGGACCTATGGTCAAAATCTTACTCTGTTTCCTCCTGCCCAACTAGCTCCTAAAATTCTTTTATGGTTGGAGAATCCATATGGGGAGGAGGAATGTGCTCAACCCTTGTTAACCGTTGAACATATAAGAGGTTTTCAAGAATCAAATGAAGATCATATTTTAAGCCAAATCTTAGCTGAGACTAAATGTATTGAATATCCACAATCTTTTTAGAAATATAAACATATTTTTAGTTATGAATTCCAAGAACTTTGTCGTCCTTCTACTCTGTTTACTATGAAAACAATGGACGAAGTTAGAGAGTCACCTGTGAAATTAGTTGAAATCATCCCTGGGAAGAGTCTTTATATCAATTCTGATTTGGAAGATGAATAACAAAATCAATGGATTCAAATGATTCAAGAACAGTTTGATGCCTTTGCATGGGACTATTCTGACATGAAAGGGATTCACTTGAATACTTGTATCCATCACATCTATACCAATGATCAAATAAAACATGTTAGGCAACCTAAAAGGATGATGAATCCAAACTTGAAGGATATAGTGAAAGAAGAGTTGCAAAAGCTCCTAAATATCGATTTTATCTATCCCATTTCAGATAGTAAGTGGGTATCTCCATTGGTCATTGTTCCTAAGAAAAATGGAAAATGGAGAATTTGTGTGGATTTTAGAGAGCTAAATAAAGCCATATTTAGAGACTACTTTCCTTTACCATTTATAGACCAAGTGTTGGACACTTTGTCTAGGAAAAAGTACTTTTCCTTCTTGGATGGGTTCAGTGGTTATAACTAGATCCAAATTGCACAAGAGGATTAGGAGAACACCACTTTTACTTGCCTCTCGGTATTTATTCTTATAGGGTCCTTCCCTTTGGGATATGCAATGCCCCTTCTACTTTTCAACAAGATGTTTTGGCTATCTTTTTTGATTTAACCCATGATTGTGTGGAGGTCCACATGGACAACTTCATAGTATATGGGGATGAGTTTTAGCAAGCCTTAGACAACCTAAAGAAAGTATTGAGAAGATGTAAAGAAGCTAACCTTTCTCTAAGCCATGAAAAATCCAAAATGATGTTCAATGAGGGGATTTTTTTAGGTCATCATATTTCTGGTACTAGAATAAGGGCAGATCCTTCTAAACTTGAAATCATTTCTCGAATCAAAATCCCTAGTTCCCAAAAAGAGGTCAGAAGATTCTTATCCCTTTCTATATTTGCATTGATGCCTCAAATATAGCTTTAGGTGTTGTTTTGGGAAAAAGAAAAAATCAAGTGCCCTATGTTATCTATTTTGTCAGCAAAAATCCCTCTCCTGCTGAGTTAAATTATACAGTTACTGAAAAAGAATTCTTAGCAGTAGTTCATGCCATTAACAAATTCTGGCACTATATAATTGGGTATGAAGTATTTGTACATACTTATCACCCATCTATCATATTTTTAATGAATAAACATGTGACAAATGATAGAATTACAATATGGATGTTACTGTTACAAGATTTCAACATTACTATTATAGATAGACCAGGGAGAGATAATATTTTTGCTGATTTTCTGTCAAGACTTATGCATACAGGAGAGAATACACCATTCAATGATAATTTTCCTAATGAAAACTTGTTTTCTATATCTATTTATACTCCTTGGTATGCACATATGGCTAACTATCCAGTAACAGGAAGATTCCTCAAAATCTATCCTCTCAGGGAAAAAAGAGGATCATACAACTAACTACTAATTACATGTGGCATGATCACTGTTTATATTGCACTGGGATTGATTTGGTGATTAACGAGTGTGTGAGGGAAGATGAAATGCATGAAATACTTAAATCCTACCATGATCGACCATGTGGTGGGAATTCCGCTGACAAGAGGACATCATAGAAAATATTACAGTCGGGTTATAACTAGCTAACCATTTTTAAATATGCAAAGAAGTATGTGTTCAGTTGTGATTATTTCCAAAGGACGGGGAAGCCAACTTCAACTGATGAAATTCCTCTTCAAGCACAGGTAGTAATCGAACCTTTTGAAAAATGGGAATTATATTTTTTACTACCAATAAACCCTATGTCTATAAGGAAAAGGTATATATTGGTTTGTACGGATTATTGGTTTCGGCCTTCAAAACACAAGCATCAGAAGTCAATGAGAGGCTAGAAGTTTCCCAGCAAGAACTCTATCTAAAAGTATATGCTATCCAGAAATGCTATCAGGTAGTAGACCTTTCCCTAAAAGATATTTATGTCAAGGAAAAAGAGGTCGGCACAGCCCGGTCTAAGTTTCAAGAGGTTCTCATATGGATGCAAAAAGATAATGCCCCTGGTCTTACCCTTCTCTCTCATACTGAACAAGTAAGAGGTGAAATGGCCCTAAAATACTGGGAAACAAATCTGAAAGAAGGCAAGAAAATTTCCAGAGATGTAAAAGAGGCTTGTCTAGAGGCATTATCTTCACTAAATAAAAAGTTGATCGAATTTGAAGGGAGTAATATATCAAAATCATTGGGGCAGATTGAGATATAAATGAACCATCAAAGCTCCAGAAAGAACAAGGAAAATACTCGGGAGGCCATCCAAGAGATGATCCAGATTGATTTACTTAAAATCAATGAATGGTTGGTTAATCCAAGTTCACTATATTTTTTCACAGTCATAGAAGTGAACAGGATAGAGGAGAAGTTGCCCCAAATACAAAACAAAATGTTTTCCTTCGAATTGAATGAAAGGATTGAGCCTTCAATATTCATGGTAGCATTGATGGAAAGGTGCACCCAATGCATTGAACAGGGAAAATAAATTGTAGCTCGGAAAAAATGAAAAAGCATGCACAACATCCACTTTCTCCACCCACTCCACCTTTCACCCTCCAACTGTCACTTACCCTGCCTATCCCTACCACCCGCATCCTTGCATCCCATTGGACACTTGTTCCTCCATTATTATTTTTGTGAACAATTACTCTTCCCTGTAACCGTTTACCATCCCATAACGAGACGACACTGAGCTATTCATCTAATTATCCCCCCCAGTTCTTCAACGACAATTCCTCATCCCAGTGAACGCATTTGAAGGGACAGACGGAAACAAGATCAAATGGAGAAGATAGTAAGCCAAATGATTGTGGTGACATTAATGGACATGTGTACCCGACTCAAAGATCAAAGGAAAATGAGGAAATCTACAAG
>SNQJ01S0035575.1:0-12960 GCA_010110895.2 Picea sitchensis | reverse complement strand
GGATTTCAGAAAATTTCTCTTGCGCTATATTCAAAAGTTCCAAATTCCAATCTTCTGAAATAATTAAATTTAATACGACGTTTTAAACATGATTAATTAAGACATAAAAGTGATTACTCTGAGATTAACTCCTCTGTGAATTCGAACTTCAGGAGATTTCCACCCTGTCACATCCAAAAATTCTGAACACAAACCGTCGAAGTATTAATGGCATTTATGATTGATTAAGGTTAAGGATTTCAAATCATCAGGTAATGAATTTCATTAATTTTAATAAATTCTTTGTCAGTAAAGATATACGAAGATCAATAGACCTTTTGAATAAAGAACTTCGAATTTCAAAGTCATTTTTACCATTTGCAATTAGCAGTTTTTATCGAGTTTAGAGCTTACAAACTTCTCTCGTCACATGTAGGCTAATTCTATTTCCATGAAGATTATGGTGCCACGAAAAGATGCAAAGATGCTTGATGTGTCAGGTGATGATTCAAATCCAAATACAGATGTTCTATCAGACACGACTCCGCGAGTGGCGAACGCCATTAAAACTTGGAAGCAAGTTTTTGATGTCTTAGAGCATGAAATCATTAACTATCCAGATGAGTCTGCCGAAGAAGAAGATGATTCCTTTACAGCTAAGCTTAGACATATAGCAGAGTCAGAACTGCATAAGATCTTCGCACGACCAAGAATCATACCCTACAACAATATGATAAATTGGGCTTTGGAACATGTTGACATCCAAACCAGGAGCGTCATCAACCACCAGTAGGCCGTCGTTGGCTCTTTCCGACCAGAGCACCTACAAGTAATGTACAATATTTCCCCTACCCATAAATACACTTACAATGTGGCATTTCTTCTAGATTTTGAGAGAAAGGAATGCACCCAATATGCTAGAAATGGCCACGATATAGTCAATACCTGGTGGGGACATCCAGAAAAATTTAGAGGTGATGCTAATGGTATATATGCTACGAAGTATTTAGACACTCATATGTTGTATGTAGCCATGATGCTCTATCGCCTGTTTAGGAAGAATAACCCTACACATTTCTTAGTTGAATGGGTAGCCATCATGAATGAGGTAGCTGAGGGTTATACCTTCAATTTGGGCCAAAATGTTATCTGATAATTTGGCCAAGGAAATCATTGAGTATAAATCAGCAAAATCAAAAGGGAAACTTGGCCCTTTTTACATGTCGACATATGTTATGGATGCCATTTGTTTCATGACCCCTTTTCCCCTGATGAACTAGAATTGGTCCCTAGCCAATTCTGAGCCAATTCATTTCTACCACTCCAAATTATGGGAGGAGAACGCCAATGATTTCTCTTACAAAATATGTCACAATGTGGTGGTACCGGTTCACATAACTATTTATGATCATCCACCTCCCCGGATTTCAAAAAGGATTATGGCAAACTTAGGAAAACTTGTAGACTGGTTCATTGAGGAGAATTTCTCCTATATCAGAGTATTTGGTTGTTTTGTTCCTCCTCATGCCCTCCCATAGTTTTTACCTGAAAGGCTAGTGTGCAGAGAAGTGGCATACCATATAGTAGCAGGAGGTATCAACAAGGAGTTGAAAGAATCTCAGAAAAAGGTTTGGCCAACTTTCCCCATTTAAGTTGGCATGTTCACACTATTGGATTTTGGCCATTCTAAATTTGAAGCCACTTCCCTCGAAGATGTCAAATTAGTTGACATTGAGTTCAAGAAGCATGATCCACATAAGAAAGTGGAAAATCATATGGCTCAGTTTAACATGAAGTGATACATCCATGAGAATTCTCCTTGTGACAAAATTTTCAGGGGAGTTAGATCATATGAGGAAGTCTGAAGTAGATTCCAGACTCTGCCTCCTGACCAACAAGATGGTTTCCTCAGTTTTAAAAAACACAGACATAATAGTTTACCAAAGATATTTCAAGGAGAGTGAAATCTCACACCTCCTTCACAGGAAGCTAGACCTACAGGATCTGAGCCAAGTTCCTCCACTAAGCACAAAGTTGAAGAGGTCCTGAAAAGCCCAGAAGTATTATTTCACGAAATAAGAACATCATTGTTAGGACGGAATGATCCATAAGTGTTAGCTTGGTTCGAAGCTTTCATGAATCTGGGATAGGTTGTTCCTCATTCAACACTGGCTACTTTTGCTAGCACCCCGAATACAACAAGACAACAACATTCCATGGAAATTGCTTCTCCCATTGCATAATTAACCCCTTTACAAACCATCTTTGGAAATCCTAGTTCCGAACTCACTTTTGTAGGTGATTTTACCCCTATCTTTTCTGAAGAGATGCCTCCCTCAAATTTATTTTTCAGCAATAAACAAAAGGTTATCGTGAAAATATAATCTTACCACAAGGATGGAGTAATCACTAAGAGGCAAAGACTGGTGTATGATGGGAAAGACCAAGATGGTCCTAAGTTTGCAAAAGAAGTTGCATGTTCTCTAGGGGATTTTACCACTGCCAATCAATGGTCAGTGGACAATTTAACCAAACAATTGCGACATAAATGCCTCTTGGTAGAGAAACTGCAGAGTAATAGATACAGTACATAGCATACTATTAGAATCAGGATGAACCAGGACTTTGAGCAAATCAGGGCTAGTCATCAACATCAAATTAAGTAGTTACAGGATAACTTTGAGTTTCTCTACTAGAGTTCATAGACAGGCAAAGGAATGATCACTCAACGCAAAATTTTGATTGAGAAACTGTAGACTAGATTTACCCTAACATAGAGCACAACAATAGACATTTCTTCCTTTAAAACACAAGCATCAAAATTCAATGAAAGGCTGGAATTTTTCCAACAAGAACTCTATCTAAAAGCAGATGTTATCCATAAATGCTATCAGGTAGTAAACCTTTCCCTAAAATATATTTATGTGAAGGAAAAAGAGGCCTTCTTATCTTAGTCTAAGTTTCAATAGGTTCTCATATGGACACAAAAATCTAATGCGTCTTACTCTTCTCTCTCATCTTGAACAAGTAATAGGAAAAATGGCCCTAAAATACTAGGAAACAAATTTGAAAGAAGGCAAGAAACATGCTAGAGATGTAAAAGAGGATTGTCTAGAGGAATTATCTTCACTAAATAAAAATATTATTGAATTCGAAGAGAGTAATATCTCAGAAGCATTGGGGAAGATTGAGATAGAAATGAACCAACAAAGCTCCAGAAAGAACAAGGAAAATACTCAGGCGGCCATACAAGAGATGATCCAGATTGATTTACTTAAAATCAATGAATGGTTGGTTAATCCAATTTCACTATATCAGGTCACAATCCAAGAAGTGAACAAGATCGAGGAGAAGCTTCCCCAAATACAAAAGAAAATGTTTTCCTTCGAATTGAATGAAAGGATTGATCCTTCAAGATTCGTGGTATCATTGATGGAAAGGTGCACACAATGCATTGAACAGGGAAAAGAAAGTGTAGCTAGCAGAAAATGAACAAGCATGGACAACGTCCACTTTCTCCACCCACTCCACCTTTCACCCTCCAGCCGTCACTTACCCCGCCTTTCCCTACCACCAACATCCTTTCATCCCATTGGACTCTTGTTCCTCCATTATTCTTTTCATGAATAGTTACTCTTCCTTGTAACCATTAACCATCCCATAACGAACCGACGCTGAGCTATTCATCTAATTATTCCCCCCAAGTATTCAACTGCAATTCCTCATCCCAATGAACACATCCGAAGGGACAGATGGAAACAATATCAAATGGAGAAGACAATAAGCTGAATTATTGTGGTGGCCTTAATGGAAAGGTGTACCCGGCTTAAATATCAAAGGAAAATAAGCGCATCTACAAACAGACGAAGAGACAAAGGAAGCGCCAACAAAACTCAACAATATTTGCATGTTTTTATTTTATTCGAATGTATTCTATTTTTAGTCATATATTGTGAGAAGTCCAATGGTTTTCAGTTGTGACAATATTTTTATAAATAGATATATTTAAGATCTATTCCATGCTGCTTCTTTCCAAATATAATAAAGAAACTCTTTTTTGAGTATTAATACAAGTGCAGACATAGATTCTAAGTTTCGTTCAGTTTGAGTTATGTGTTCCCATTGTGTTTCCATTTCTCTGAATTTCTTTCTGTAATTCTTGAAGAGTGATTGATTGCAATTTAGTACTACATCTACTGTGATCATATTATATCAGTGGTTCATTCAATAAAATATTTTCCTCTGTTATTACTGTGAGTAAAACAAGACATGTGATCTATGTGAATTATTGTGTTTTTATATCTTGTTCAAGGGTGCATCTTCTACTTTTCTTCTACTGCAAACAAGGTTATACTTATTTGTAATTGATACCTGACATTGTTTAATAGTTTTGTAAATATTTCTACATCATTTGACATTATAATTGCAACTCAGATAATGAGATACAACCTCTATACTGTCTTATCATTAATTTCATTTGAAGATTATTTCTCAGAAAATTGAAGGTAGAAAAAGAATTCATAAAAAAATTTCATTTAAAACCTTTGATGTCTGACATTATTCTTTGAGCCTTAGAATAAATCTCAGGAACAACAACATGCTCCTAGCCACATCATTGATTGTGGTAGCTTCTTGGATATTGTAGACTCTATTATTGTTTTTTTGTCTGTGTGGACAATCCCTCAATAGATGTTCTTCTCCACAACCTCAACATTTCAAGGGTTCTTTCTTTGGGTTATCAATCTTTCCTGGGGTTTCTCCAAAAGGTTTATTTCCACTCTGGGAGGGGAAATTTTTCTGATACACACTTCTAGTAGGAAGGATTATCCTATAACCCTTACCATAGTTCTTAAATATTGAGTATTTAAACCCCTTCTTGAATCCCGAACTATTCTTCTTCTTCCAGTCCTCACGAGGTTCAATCTTATTCCCGAACTATTCATAACAATACCTTTCCTTTCAGATAATGTCTTCTAAGGTCTTTGGCTCGTCAAACTCAATCCTGTCCCGCTAGGTCTAAGGTAACCCACTAATAAATCGCTGCACTTTTAACATTTCATCCTTTATGTAGGGTACATACCTTAGAAGTTCAAGGAATTTATTGACATATTCCTCTATGGTGAGTTGTCCCAGCCTGAGTTCATAGAAATCCTTAGTCTTCCCATCAAAGTATTTCTCTGACAGATACTTCTTCTTGAAGTATTTCTCAGACTGTTTCCATGACAAGTCCTTCTCATGGATTCCTTTCACATTCCTAAGGTCTTCCCACCAAATGGAATCCTTCCATTCAGGTTGAAGATGGATATTCGAGCCTTCAAGTTTTCATAGTAGTCATGGAATCTTAAGTACTTCTTTAAACCAAGCAACCAAGCTTATGCATCTTCCCCTTTCTCAATCTCTCCATTGAAAGAGGGTGGTTTGGCTTTATTGAACTCTTCAGGATCATGAATTTTGGAATTCTTTCACTTATTTCCCTTCCTTTGAGAATGTGAACTAAATTTTTTACTAGAATATCCCTCGGAGTTGCCAGTTTCCTCTCTAGAGGACTCTCTCGATGAGTGTCTTTTTCCTCCAGGTTGGACCTTCCTCGAGGTACTCCTCTCAGTGTGGCCACTTATGGGACCACATTTTTTAATTTTAGGTGGAATTTGACTTATCTTCGTATGTCGTCGGTCCACATGACTGGTTGTTGGTCCATGTTGTAGCTGAATTTGTATGTTGGATAAGCTCTACAACAAGACTACATTAATTTCCATTTGTTTTTCTTGATCCTTTATCAATATTTCATTGTTGGCCTTGCAAATCTATAATTTGGCCACGAGGATCCTTACAGTTTCAACCAAATCTAGAGGGGTTTCCACCGCCCTCCTTTCGTCAGATTCTTTGTCTTTGTTGTGGGATCCATCCCCCACTTCATGGTGTGTCACCATCCTTTATACTTGTAGTTTTCTCGCGATTTACTGAATGCTTGAGTCCTGAAAAAACACTTACTATTATCCAACAGTCTATTAGTATATGAAAAACACAAAGTTCATATTTCTTAAATACACACATAGTAGAAAGTTTCATTCTTTTCTTCAGTAAAAACATAACCATACTCTTTAGTAAAGACGTAAGACGGGGTGTCACCCTTAAAGTACTTTAAAATATGGTTTTTACGCAAATCGTACATGAGCCCAAGCAGGCCAAGTGAAATAACCATGTTTTGATACCAATTTGTAACACCCGACCCCATAATAACTTTCCTAGGGATGGGGCATCAAAATTTCATTTTCCTTAACTATCTCAAATCCTAACTCCAGGATTTATATCATGCCCTTCTCTTCCAGGGCTTTCCAAACTTTTCCTCCATGCTCAAAACCAAGCTCAAAACTGGCAGATATACCTCTCTAAGTCTTCCAGAGTGCTAAGTCTTTGGACTGCACGATCCTTATGCCACGCATCCACAAAACATCAACGGTTCTGATTTATTTTGGCAAATTCCAAGGTGCTCACAAATGCAAACCTCTGAAGTGAAATCCTTCTGGAGTGTCAGATGTCCTAACACACATCCTCCACTATTAATGGTTACGATGAACTCCAACACTTCAACCTTCAGAAGTTCTCAACTTTCGCAATGAGCCTTCCTCCGGAGTGTCAGATCTTCTGACACCTGTCCTTTGAGATCAACAGATCAAGACAACTCTAGGATTTGAGCCTTTAGGGAGTTCTTGTTCCACTTTTCTCTGAGGGGATATCCTCCAAAGTAACAGAACATTCACCATGCGTCTCCAAATGATGGACGGTTGATATCCTCTCCGTTACTCTGGGCTTAGGGGATTTTTGAAGCACCAAGCTCCAAATCCTCTGGAGTGGATTTCCTCCAGAGTTAACGATATACTGACATGCATCACAATTGATGGATGGTTCATATCTCCTTTGGCTCCCTACGACTTTCGGGGTCTTCAACCTTTCACACCTGCTTCCTTTTGGTGTTTTAAACTTCCGGAGTACAGGACCTGGTGCCATGTGTCTCCCGATGCCAACAGCTAGGATGGACTCCGACACTTTGGCCTTTTGGACTCTCTATAAACTATACCCCAATTCCTTCAAAGTCCAAAGTCTTGGACTCTCAAAGTTTCGGTCACTTCACCAACCACTTTGGCTAGGAGGGCTTGTACCAGGGGTTGACACATGTAAGGGGTCAGGGGTGACATGTGTCACATTCCAATGGGCCTATAGGGTATGTGATATGCGTGAATCCGAGTGACATGTGGCACGTCATACTTGGGTCCACGTCACCTTGGATGATGTCACTATACCAAATCACTTCGGACTGATCATCTTTCATGCCCTTCGATCTTGCGGCCAAGGTAGGTCCACGTAACCCTTGTTTCCGCAGCCTCTGCTACTTCGTAACTTCTGCATTCAAGGTTTTTAGGGGTAAACTTCCCTGTTCTCCCATAGTTATTTAGCGTTGAGCTGACCACCACCTATATCTGTTGGTTCGAGGGTATCCACATAACCTCAGATATCTATGGCTTGTAAATTCTGCTCAAGGGTACCTTTACCATGCCACAGGGTCGTCACCCTTGGAAACATTGTCATTCGACATGTGGGCTCCTAGTAATCTCGACGTGATACACATGTCTCCATGATCGAACGGTCAGGAGGGGCCCTAAAGGATCCTTAGATCCAGGACCCACATTACTTTGCAGCTTCGGCCTTCGGGGGTTTGATGCTATAACATATCTATTCTCCCGAAGTAGAACTTCACCGGAGTCTTCTCATTGTGGATCCAATGGATGAGGGGACCTCCGAACCTTCTCGATCATTGGCTCATGCTAATTCGTGATGGGGATTTGTATCCCGATTCAGACGGTGAGATAGGTTCACCTAACCACTAGGGAAACCATTCATTATCGATTAACTTGTTGGTAACTGAATCTCTCGGTTACCTTTGGCCAATTTAAGTCTGGTAAGGTCTGCAATACTCTGAAGTCCCTGACTTTCGGATCTCCAAATCTAGGAGGAATTATCTCTCTTATACTTAGTCTAAGGTTCCTTGGTGTTGGTCATATGGGTTCTCCCAAGCAAATCTCATCTGCCGTCTTCCAGACAAAAGGATCTTCTCTTTCGAGACTTAATATCGCTATCCTTCCTGAGCTTTATCATGAATTTTTTAAGGAATTGGGAATGATGTCTCTATTGCACAACAAGGGGTCTAAAAGAGATATCCTCTTCAGACAGATAGGGTCAAATTGGCATGATATCTCCCATCTCAGTCGTCCTACATGATTATGTCCAAAGGACCCTCAAGGGCTACGATGGGGCATACAAACTATCAGTCAAGAGCATAAGTTCACTAGGAGATGAAAGTGTACACATATCATGACCATTCCAAACAAAAACCATTTATATATACACATATATATAAACCCATGCATTCATCCATTATTTCAGTTCAATACACAAAGTATGAAAACACTTATCAGAACCAGACAATGTGATGTGACTCCTGAAAGGGGTGCCTATTTCGACCCAACCATAGGCTCAGTCACTCCTAAAATATTTACCATTGGACACCCCTGAGCTAGACCACACTGCTCTCATAGATAATTTTGTCTTTCAGCTCAGCAACAATAAGGGACGGAGGCTACTCTCCTCCTCCCATAGGATCTTGGCAACGGGTTTCTCTATACCAAGCAAGGAGGCATACCTGAGTACTTTCTCAGTCACTCAGCACCCTCGTTTATCAACTTGTATCATAACCCTGCTATTCACATCCTACAACCAAAACACATTCATTTCCCCAGTTCCTCCTTGAACTTGAGAGCCAGATCCTTTCTCTGTTCTTCTTCGCATGTCTTCCTCTGCCCACCATGCCTTCCTTTCTTTCCTTCCTCAACAATATTGTGTGTGTCCTGAATTCCCAGTCTGTGGTTAGGTCTGAAATCCTTTCATATGGGCACTCTACCCCATCCCATCATTAACTCTTTAGGAGGTCTTTCCACCTACCATCCTGACTGTATTTCATCACTGGGTCAGAGGACTATTCTGGTCCTGAGGAATTAAATCCAACAAGGTACTAGTTTGGTGGGGGTTATCTCAACCATTCCTGGTTCCCCTCACCATCTCTCCCATAACATCTGTGGTCTATCTTGGCAAACCCCATCTTTCATAATTCATGCAACACTTGTCCATTTATATTAATAACAAAAATTACATTTATTGACCTTTATACAAAGGTTCATCAAATTAAACATTCATACATATCGATTTTTCCATAGTCTCTTGGACAATATAGTTATATTTACAAACTAGTGGAAACAAGGGTGTTATAGTTGATACTAAAGGGAGTTATATCATTGATGTCATGTCCAAATGGATAAAATCCAAAGTGGTCTCCTTATGGTGAAATCCCTCACGGGAAGATGCTCTTGGATAAAGTTCTCAAATTGGTCCCCTTATTATGAAAGCCCTCACGGAAAGATTCTTTGTGAAGTCCAAATGGTTAGGTGGTTGAGTAGCCCAATAGTGTGGTTAGGGAACACAAGTTTGATTAAGGAATAATGTAATGAAAATAATTGAATTTGTAGGATAAAATATTCCATATGGATAGTATATGTCATTCTGTTTCCGGTGATATGTGGAATGTCACATAACTTCTCACGGTTATAGAGTTATGTCCATGTCAAGTTGGAAAACCTTCACGAGTTATCTAGAATCCCCTAGAAGGTCAAAGAAGTCAAATTATTCTAGAATCTCCTAGAAGAAGTTTAACAGTGAAAGTGATTATTCATGGGTTAAGTGGTTGCAACAGAGAAACGATTAAAATTAAATTAGTTGCAACTAGAAGTGGAGAGTTTACTAATTGTGGATAAAGTGGTTAAGTGGACAAAGTGGCTAAGTGGATACTTCTAGAGGAAGCTACTTGGAGAGTATAAATAAGAGAGCAAGGGTTTCCCATTAGCATTCCATTCATAATATCGAATATCTACAAGTTAATAAGGTAAACAAAGGAGATCTAAGTAGAATTACATAGGGAAGGCGAAGCAAAGAATGTCAAAATTCAAGGGAGGATAAAGTCTTTTGGTGATGCTTTATAAGGTATGATATTTACAGGTCATATCACCATTTTCACAATAACATTTTTTTTTAGAATGATTCAGATAGTGAAATATGGAGGATGTTGAGAAAACATATCCAAGTAACTGTGAAAAAAATTTCATCTTATGGGTCACTGTAGTTTGGGAGTTACACTCTGTGGAAGATAGGGTTTGTGGCTAGTTCTGAAACTAGTCTAAAATAGGTTTTCCGGGTAAAAATGTCATAACATATTCTTAACAGATCCAAATTCAGTAAGAAAAAATGAATTGGTTATATTACATTCTTTATTATGTTGTGTACCATTTTTAGATCCATATAGAAAATATTCTACGTGTGTCATGCTTTACAAGTTTGTTCTCTAGAATAAGCCAGAATTCAGCAAGGTCTGCCATTTTTTCTATAACTCATTTTCTGGGATATTCCAAGTAGTGAAACTTGGAGGAATTGCAGATACAACACTGAAGAAAATAGTGTACCATTTTCATACCTTTATTCATTACAGGTACATAGTTATGATTGTTTAAAGTTAGGGTTGTTGACTAATACAAAATTAGTCATGTGAGACTAAAGTAAAGTTTGATGAAAATGCTAGTCTCTTGTTCTTGAATTTAAGGTTTGAAGGTCTGTGATCACATACACCAGGTCTGTTACATATTTATAGAATATATTTGGATGATGATATTGATGAGACAGGTTTAGGTGACGAGTTGTGCATAGTTGATGTACTTGTGTTGGTATAGACTGTTGGTACAGTTTGACAAATTGATTTCGATCTATAAGTTGGGTCTTGTACTTGAAATTTGGATTCCTCACATCTCAGTTGGTGCTAAGATACGCAGTATGGGTCTTGCATTGACAGTTGGTTCTCTCTTGGAATTGGTGCTCTATTTTAGTTGGTGCTGATAAAACCCAAGGATTGTAGTCTGTAATACAAAAGAAACTTATACAGATATCGGGTGTTCCTTGTGTTCTTAATTGTTATGGTGCATAGATATTTATTGTTAATGTATGCCATTGAGATATATTTACATGAAAGAAACTAAGTATGAATGGAAGTAAAAAATAATTATGTTGTGAATGGTGATTTCTAACTAAAGTTTTGTGAGAAGAGTAAAATATCCATCACATTGATTCACCCCCTCTTCCTCCCCCTCTCTCAGTGTGATTGGTGTGTCCAACATAACCGATATATTTTTATGCTTCCTTGATGTAATTTTTTTTGGAAACACAAGATTTAACCTTTGGGTTCTCCTTTCCTTGGTAAGACATTTATTTGTAGTTTTTGAGATCCATTTTGGATTTTGTCAACTTGTCTTGCTCAACAACCCTTATGAACATCCACAAGACACTACATGGGTTCAAATGTGTCATTTTCCCTATAAGTTATATCTCATGTAAAGTGTAGCCCTCCTTCTATGTAGGAAATTGTGACTAAGAACAAACTTCAGAATCTGTGCCAAAGAAGGAGTTGCTTCATTGGGCACATAATGAAAAAATTGATGTAAGGATGATTGGGAGACAAAATGGATGGAAGATGATTGGAGGGTAAAAAGGGCCCTTAATTTCTTGCATGTTGATGGGGGGAAGGATGGTGTAGGGGGGAACCATGCATGAAGGGAGAAAAACATGCACACAACTGCCATGTAAACATTCATTTATTACCTAGTTTTGTCACATTTTAAATTTCTTTTGATATTATGAGCTTTGTTGCCAACATATGTCCATGCATGAGTCAAAATAAAGAAGTTATTTTGGTAATCTCTATCATTAAACATGTCCCAAGGATATATTCATCCAATATGTGAAATTATTTATTTCATGTTCTAAATTTATACTCAACAAGACCTTGGGTTCAATTTACGGGGTCCGTATGCAACCCTGGTTCTAATAATAATCAAGGTAATTTGATTTTTTTTATTTTTACGATGCTTATTGTGGGCTTGTAATACTATGGGCATGTAATAAACATAATGTGGGTCAAGATAGTGCAAGTTAAATATCATGATCTCAAATTTGAAAGGAGATTGGGTATGTACACCTCTATCAACCAAGTAATCAAATCATTTTATAAAGGAGATCCATTATCACATAATACAAAGAGTCTCAAAACTCAACTTAACACCATTATAACCTTAAATTGAATTATTATCCAGAGTCTCAAACCTCAATTTAACACTATTATAACCTTAAATTAAATTATTATTACTATTAATACTAATAAATATATTAAATCACATAATTGGATAGTAAAATCCCAAATAGAGATATTAGGATTCACCATGACGTCAAACAAAAATATATTAAGACTCCCAATGACCCAAATAAATTTTAAAAACTTCACAAGGTAATCTTGTTAGAATATAGAGGATTGTGCTCATTTAACCATTGACGATACCCTCGTCACCCAACCACAGGCCTTAAGCCACCCTCCGAGCACCTTGACCTTGACCGAGAAGAGAATTCTGGCTGCAATCTATAGCCAAGAGAGGCTAAATGCACCAAGCAAAAGAATAGAAACTAAACTGAACAGATGATCCCACCCATAAGCTAGTGCACCACTTTCCAGCTCTCCTAGAAAGCCTGCGCACCAAACTGCTGCTGCCTGCAACTGCCTGCATAGATATTGCTCTCACTGCAACTGCTGAGATGATAAATAATGAAACTGGAGCCCTGTATTTATAGTGGACTGGCCAGTCTAACTGGGGCCGACCTGGCTAGTCTAACTGGGCCAAATTCTCCTTTTGGGCATCAATAAATTCAATATAAATATATTTGTTCAGCCGACAACTTGTCTAGGGTTTCCTTCAATTCTTTTCTTCCTTCCGGAGGATTCTAGTCTCGTCATAGGTCATAATAGAGGTTCATACCTCCCGAAGCTACCATAATATTAAC
>SNQJ01S0035574.1:13185-44378 GCA_010110895.2 Picea sitchensis | reverse complement strand
AGTGTGAATACGGGAGTACCGTGAGCAAGGGCCCACTCATAGGTACAATCCGTATTATTTCTTTTGTTGTTATATCCTTTGTTGTTAGTTAAATTCATGCATGATATATATATATATATATATATATATATATATATATGCTGATCAAATTGTTAGTTTCTAAGATTTATTTTACAATTTGTTGAGTAATGGTTATGTGCTTCTTAATGGCCCTGAATATTTGCTGAATAATGACAGTTAGAGATTATTAGGGTGAATAGATTCCAGCCAACATCTAATATCAAACCTATTGTTATCCTAACACCTTATGGTTAAACTCTAGGTATGTATAGATCAATCTGGGCATGTATAACAGAACCTAGGTGAAAGAATTTACCATCATAATAAACTTTGGCATCATCCACAGAGCTGAGGACAGGGATCATTAAGCACTTTACCCTTGTTATTACAACATCATAATTTTTGAGTTTTTATAGACTTTAGCATTTCCTCTTACACATATGCACAGTTGCTACAGAATCACAGTTCTCGTGTATCCCAGTCAAGTGAACATTCAAAGATTGAGTTTATGATATTTTCAGAAAGCTTAGTTTGCAGAGATACCACCAGAAGACTGAAAGGATCAGGGTTTTGTGACTCATTGCTTTCATAATCATAGTTACAGTAGGCTAGTTCTCCTTTCTGTGCAGATTACACAAGAGTGCCTCGTAAGCACAATAAGCCCTGGGTTGACAAATGAGTGATAGAGTGTAGAGTGACACCAAACAATTGGGAATCATATTTTTACCTCATCATTTTGGCGCTGTTGTCGGGGAGGCACTCAAGAAACTAGGACTTTAGCCTTAGGATCACTATAGGAGCAATACTAGGCTGAAAGGAAACCTTAGGGAGTTCATCACTACCCACAGATATTCCTTGCCTAGGATATTGTCCTTACCAATTATCTCAGAATGCATGACTCGAGGCACTAAGAAACCTCGTGGACGTGGTGCAGGGACCACCCTTGACACTAATAAACAAGCCAATAAAAGTGAAGAAAAACAAGACCCTACAAAAACCCCAAGTACTCATCATTACTCAAAAATAGCTTCCAACAATCTGGAAGAGCCTCCCGAAATAGACTCGACTGCTGGGTTAATCATAGAGTCGCCTTCTCCTAAATATCCCAGAGACCAGGATCATCTTATTGAAGGCTCAGAATCAGAAGGACATAGTAACCCCATTAAAGAGCCAGAAAAGTTTGTCGCCTCTGAAGAATCCCTGTGGGGAGAAAGACTCTTAAACATGGAAGAAGAAATGGAAACACGAAAACAGAAAGAACCAATTACATTTGAGTTTCCTATTAAAGAGACTGAGGGTATACTTCAAATGAAAAACATTCCACCCTCTGCTTTATCGAATTTCTGTGGATTGCCTAGCGAGGACCCAGATACCTACCTTTTCGAGTTTGATGTCCTTTGCCGAAGTTATGACTATTATTCTGATGCCCATAAACTTAAACTGTTTCCCGCCACCTTAAAAGAAGCAGCTCTTGGCTGGTTCATGGGACTCGGAGGAAATTCTATCCAAACCTGGGATGAAATGAAACAGAGATTTCTCCAAAAGTACCAGGATTACTGCAAGGTAAGGGATATACGAGAAGAAATTTTTAGATTGACACAGAAGGAGGAAGAAACCCTCGAGGATTATGTAGAAAGATTTCAATACAACTTACAAAGGACCAAGCAAAACACGCTTGATCCCGAAACACTACATATTATCTTCTTAAGAGGAATCAAGGATGATTGTATGGATGCATTAAATCTCATGGGAGCCGAGGATATCTCCCAGATGACCTATAATGATATCTGTGAACTGTGTAGACGCTATTCACGAGGTATTATTAGGTCTGGGAAGAGCCCCCACGATCTAGTCTCTAGGGTCACAAAGCCGTCAGGAGGAGGAGTTACGAAAACTGAAATAGGAAACATGTTGGACAGCTTTAAAACCGATATCCTTAGTTCGTTTAGTGCCCAGTTGGATACCTTTCAAGCAAAGAAAAAGAAAGAAGAAGCCGACCTAACATTGGTTGTCTTTTGTCCAAGGTGTAGAAAGAAACACCCCCTGAGGGAGTGTCCTCTGGATAACATAGAAATATGTGGTATCTGCGAACAAAATCACGATACTAAGAATTGCCCTTCCCTGCCTAAACTAAAGGCAGTTTACCAAGGGGCCACTAGGGAGACAGAGTAAATCTGTTTTATGGCCCAAAAGCGATCATGGCCACCCAAGGCACCAGGCATGACACAAGAACAATCCCAATTCCCTCCATACTATACTCAGTATCAGTATCCACAACAAAATTGGTATGCTTCCATAACACTCGATGAAAGGACTTCCCTAATGATAAAGTCCTAGGTAACTAAACTAAAATATTATTCCGCATAGGGGAGCGGACATTCTGATTACAAAAGACGTGTTGGGGGCCAAAACTGCCTTGTAGAACCGAAAGTCTTCAAAATGTTGAATTTTCACTATGCTAGGCTCAAGCATGAGGTTTATCTCATTTTTTGTTTAGCATTACTTGAACCATACACAATGATTGCAGCAACAATAACTAGCTACAGTAAACCAAGATCACAAGAAGAATAATTGTGCACAAGATCACAAGAAATATCCTGGGAAACCCTTCTCAACAAGGGAAGAAAACCCAACCAATCCTTTTCTATATTCTCAAGAGAAAGACCTCCCATACCATAGACCTAGCACACAAAAGGGTGCTCTAAAAAACTAAGAAGGCTAGTGCCCAAGAGAGGTGCACACTTCAGCCCTAGAACTTGTACTTGCTGAAATTTCCAAAATCACATGTGTGTTGTGTTTCCTCAATGGGGAAATTACCTTTATTTATATTAGACTGGACACATAAAAAATGGTGTCTATTGGCACAACAGGGTCGACCTCAATAACTCAGAATATAATTAATAATTACAATATTAATTATCTTTTACATTAATTATCTTTCACTTATTGGTGGGGTTGACCTGTACCCTTTACAGCACAATTAGGGTTACAGATAAATCTAACTCTTAGACAATATACCAAGGGATCTCACACAACCTCTAGTGCTCAGCCACTAGGGGCACGTCCACCTGTGCTCAGCCACAGGGACGTCCAAATCAACAGATCTCTATCTCACTGAGTCTCACAAGAGAATCATCTGGACACACACTCACTAGTGCTCAGCCACTAGGATCACGTCCACCTGTGCTCAGCCATAGGGACGTCCTACTCAACAGATCTCTATCTCACTGAGTCTCACAGTAGAATCATCTGGAGTACCACATTGTCTCAACTCTCTACATAGAGGAGAACAATAAACCCATCACATGGGATCCTTCACCCCTCATAGTGGTACACATCGTTTCATCTCAAACGACATACCCATCTCATGGGCACACATTGTTCCATTTTCGTCTCAGAGAGAACGACACACCCATCTCATGGGCACACCCAACTCATGGGCTCTCTCACAGGCTGACTCACTCAGTCTGTGTCCTAGAGGATGTCTCATGCAGCTGTAATCATCAACACTCCCTCTCATCTAGGGAGACATTCTCCACCAGGCCAAGTCTCTCACGGAAGTACTCGAACTTTGTCTTGACTATAATCATCAACACTCCCTTTCAGCAAGGGAGGTATTCTCCACCAGGCCAAGTCTCTCACAGAAGTACTCGAACTTCGTCTTGGCAAGCAGTTTGGTGAAGATATCTGCAATCTACTCATGTGTAGGAAGGTATTGCACGTGTATTGCTTTCCTCTGCACCATGTCTCTGATATAATGATATTTTATCTCAATGTGTTTCGATCTATCGTGAACAGTGTTACAAGAACCAAACCGGAACCGGTAAAACCGACCGATCAAACCAGTTTTGAGCCCCCACCGGTCCGAACCGCCCCTGACTGGTTCCGTATGGAACCGACCGATTCTCAGAGAGCTTCACAGAGCTCTGGTTCTCACAATGGATAATGGTAGGACCCATCTCATGATCAAATAAATTTGTCAGGAGCTTGCAAAGCCACACTGCTTCACAGACTGCCACACTCAATGCTATATACTTTGCTTCTGTGGTACTCTAGGCCACAAAGATCTGTTTTCTGTTGCACTAGGAAACCATG
The DNA here is from genome assembly GCA_010110895.2 of Picea sitchensis. Taxonomy (NCBI): domain Eukaryota; kingdom Viridiplantae; phylum Streptophyta; class Pinopsida; order Pinales; family Pinaceae; genus Picea; species Picea sitchensis. The sequence goes on along the minus strand of SNQJ01S0035574.1, from coordinate 40,223 downwards.
GCAGATCCCAAGGTAAGACAACAACCAGATGTGCTCTTTCAGTCCACTACGCTTCCTGCCCAATCTGCATCGGCATATCCCTGCAAACTCAAGTCTACACTGGAGACATATCTCAGGCCATATCCAACTGTGCCTCGTAGATATCTCAATACATGCTTCATTGTTATCCAGTGGGTCTGTCTCGGCTGACTCATGAACTGACTAAGCACATTCATTGCATAACATATATCAGGTCTGGTGTTAACCAAATATATCAATGATCCAATCAACTGTCAATACAAATGTGGATCAATATCGTTTGAATCAGTAGGAGCATCATTCATTTTCTTCAAATCCATCACCATCGATGTAGGCATGGATTTGCACTCTGTCATATCGAACTTCTTCAATATCTCCACTGCATATTTTCCTTGACTCAAGAAAATCTCATCAGTCCTCTGCCATACTTCTAGTCTCAAGAAGTAGTGCATCATATCCAGATCCTTCATCTTGAATTCAGAAGTCAATGCTCTCTTGCATTCATCAATAAGTCTTTTTGAACCGGTGAGGAATAAGTCATCCACATATAGGACCAAGATTAGGCACTCGTTACCAACAATATGATAATATAGGTTTGGATCAGCAACACTCTTGCTGAAGCCCAAACTCATCAAGGATCCATCCATTTTCTCATACCAAGCACGAAGCCCTTGCTTTAGTCCATACAGGGCTTTCTTCAATCTGCACACATGAGATTTCTCGTTGTGTATCATGAATCCTTCTGGTTGCTCGATATAAGCTTCTTCCTCAATCTCATCATTGAGAAAGGTCTTTACATCCATCTGATGTAGTTTCCAACTCATGGATGTACCTAGTGCAATGATGTTACGGATGGAAGTGTATCGGGCTACTGGAGCAAATGTCTCATCATAGTCAACTCCCTCTACTTGTGAGAGTCCTCTGGCTACAAAACTCGCTTTGTGTTTCTCGACACTTCCATCAACTGCATGCTTGATCTTATAGATCTACTTGGAAGTCACTACAAACTTCCCTTCTAGTCTCGGAACAATATCCCACACATCATTCTTCAATATGGACTGATATTCTTCTGTCATGGCATCTTGCCATACCTGCTCACCTCTCGCTTCTCCATGAAAAAAATGCTCAGAATCAATGATGTGACTTATGTTTGAAAAGTAGCTCGAAAGTCTCTTTGGTCTCTTGCTTTCTCAGAATGTGCCTTGAAGAGTTGCCTATCCCTTTGCCTCTTGCAGAGATTCTCAAGCCCAGACATGCCCTTTTATGGCCTACTGCAATGTCTCTGGGAATATCAACTGGCGCAACTGGATCAACTATATCAATGGTTATCTGCCTCTGAACTGCTGAAGGGGAAGAAGGTACTGTCTCACTGTCAATCTCGATCTAAGATTCTCTGGATCATTGAAAGACTATCTCTTCTTCAAAGATAACATCTCTTCTTACCTCAATCTGTCTCTAACCAGGGATGTAGATGTGATATGCCTTCGAAGATTCACTAAATCCCACAAATGTACCCTTTCTCCATGAAGGGTCTAGCTTGGATCTCTTCTCTTTGGGTACATGAAAATATACTGGGCACCCAAGTATCGTGAAGTGTCCAATCTCAAGCTTCACTCCGGTGAAGGCTCCTTCGGGAGTTATGTTTCTTCAAAATCTAGTGAGAACTCTTGTTCTGAACATATATTGTTGTCATGCATGCTTCTTCCCACATAATCATAGGAAGACTCTGATCATGCATCATTGCTTTGGTTGCCTCAATGATGGTTTTGTCCTTCCTCCTTCTCAAAGAGTTTTGACTCCCTCTTAGTCAAGTGACTCCCTCTGAAGTCTTGAAGGATAAACATCTTCCTTTGTTGTTAACCTTCCTGAAACAAGGAAACAAACAAAAGGAAACAAAACAAGAATATCTCCTAGAGGAGAATAATGAGTACATCTCTAGAATCAAAACAATTTAAGGATTGTTGTCACAGCTACAACACCTACTTGTAATATAGCAAACTTTAGAAATGTAGGTTAGAGGCATGATAATTAAAAACAATAAAACCTAGAGTCTTCACTTCCAGTGTGTTGTTCCTCTGAATGCACTGAGATCCCTCTGGATCCATGATTGCAACAAAGGTTCCTTCCTCCTGCAAGTACCCCCATGACAATGATACAAATAATATATACAAGTGCATACTTGAGAGTGCTGATATGATTTCTCCAATTGGACCTAGCTGATGTCTGATCTCTGACATCTTCATGAAGAAGATAGCAACAATGTCACCTTTTGTCATCTTGATATTTTGAAGTTGGCCCTTCAATGTAAGAGCTTGAGTAGAAGATCATCTTCCTTGCCTTGATGTCATCTTCCTTCTCTTCATTGGTAGCTGTCTCTGACAAACCTTTTTGTATGACCCATAATAAGTCTTCCTCTTCAAAGGTGACTTGAAGTCTTGACTTTCAGGAACTGGAGGTTCTTGATCCGTCAAGCCTATCTTCCACCAAGGTTTTGTTCATCATATTTTCAGATTCTTCATAAACCCTTGCCAACAGGGCTAGAAAGCCTAACGGCTAGACTAGGCTAGCAACCTTATGTTTTGTTGGGCTTATGACTGCCAACAATAAGCCTTGAAAATAAGAAGAACACTGGTGCACTGAAAAGCTCTTTCAATGAGCTACATAAACCCTAATTCTGAAATTTCTGCAAAAATTTGCGAAACCCTAGAAACCTTAGGGCCAAAAATTTTAAATGCTAAGAAATTCACCTTGAGAGTCTCTGGAGGTGCGCTGAAGGAGGCCTTACACTCCTGTCCAATTTTCAGCCCCAACATCCGAGTGTAAAGTGCTGAAATCACCCAAAAGGAGAGGGTCGTACGAAATTTGCAGAAACCCTAGAGGGTCGTATGGAATTGCAGAAAAGACAGGACGACTACTTTAATGCTTATCCAATGGGTTCTTCAAGACCTATGCTCTGAAACCATGTTGAATTTTCACTATGCTAGGCTCAAGCATGAGGTTTATTTCATTTTTTGTTTAACATTACTTGAACCATACACAATGATTGCAGCAACAATAATTAGCTGCAGTAAACTAAGATCACAAGAAGAATAACCATGCACAAGAACACAAGAAATATCCTGGGAAACCCAACAAAGGAAGAAAACCCAGCCAATCCTTTGCTATATTCTCAAGAGAAAGACCTCCCATACCATAGACCTAGCACACAAAAGGGTGCTCTCAAAAACTAAGAAGGCTAGCGCCCAAGAGAGGTGTGCACTTCAGCCCTAGAACTTGTACTTGCTGAAATTTCCAAAATCACATGTGTGTTGTGTTTCCTCAATGGGGAAATCACCTTTATTTATATTAGACTGGACACATCAAAAGTGGTGTCTATTGGCACAACAGGGCCGACCTCAATAACTCAGAATATAATTAATAATTACAATATTACTTATCTTTCACTTTATGGTGGGGCCAACCTGTACCCTTTACATCACAATTAGGGTTACAGTTAAATCTAACTCTTAGACAATATAGCAAGGGATATCTCACACCCACTAGTGCTCAGCCACTAGGGGCACGTCCACCTGTGCTCAGCCACAGGGACGTCCAGATCAACAGATCTCTATCTCACCAAGTCTCACAGGAGAATCATTTGGACACACACTCACTAGTGTCCAGCCACTAGGATCACGTCCACCTATGCTCAGCCATAGGGACGTCCTGCTCAACAGATCTCTATCTCAGTGAATCTCACAGGAGAATTATCTGGATTACCACATCGTCTCAACTCTCTACATAGAGGAGAACAATAAACCCATCACATGGGCTCCTTCACCCTTCACAGGGGTACACATCGTTTCATCTCAAACGACATACCCATCTCATGGTCATCTTCCCTACTCAGGGGCACACAACGTTCCATCTCTGTCTCAGAGAGAACAACACACCCATCTCATGGGCATCTTCCCTACATAGGGGCACACAGCGTTCCATCTCCGTCTCAGAGAGGAATGACACACCCATCTCATGGGCTCTCTCACAGGCCGACTCATGCAGTCTGTGTCTTGGAGAATGTCTCACGCAGCGGTAATCATCAACACAAGAAATAATGCATCATACCCAGGTCTTTCATCTTGAACTCTGATGCAAGCTTTCTCTTGTACTCAGCGATAAGCTTCTCGTTCCCTGTTAGAAACAGGTCATCCACATATAACAGTAATATCACTGGTCCACTATCCTCAACCTTGTAGTAAAGGTCGGGATCTGTTTTACTCTTGGTAAAACCCAAGCTCATCAGAAAGCATTCAATTCTACCGTACCGTGCCCTGGGTGCTTGTTTCAATCCATACAATGCTTTCTTCAATATGCACACATGTGTCTTCTTGTCTTGTGTCTCGAATCCTTGTGGTTGCTCCACGTACACTTCCTCTTCCACTATACCATTCAGAAAAGTTGTCTTCACGTCCATCTGATGTATCTTCCATTTCATTATTGCAACTATCGGAAGTGTAGTTCTAATCGAAGTGTATCTCAAATGTATCATCATAATTTATTCCTTCTTTCTGGGAGAACCCACGAGCCACAAATCTTTCCTTCTACTTCTCGATACTTCCATCTACTGAATGTTTCATCTTTGTAGATCCATTTGGAACTCACAACTGATTTCTCTTTCATTCTCGGAACCACATCCCAAACATCATTCTTAATGATGGACTGGTATTCCTCAATCATGGTATCCTTCCATACTTTCTTCTTTGTTGCTTCTTCATAACAGGTAGGCTCAACATCAATGATATCACATAACAATGCCACGTATCTAGAATATGGTCGAGGTTTCTTGCTTTCTCTGAAAGATCCATCTGGAGCACCATACTTCTTGACATCCTGAATAATCTCACGAACCCAAGCTGGTCTTTTTTTTTTTTTTCTTCGTACTCGTTTTTGCACGTCTTTGTGGTTCTGCCATGTCATGGTCCTCTGGACCATGCTCTTCTGGCACAACATCATTACCTGCATCTGTATCTACAACTCTAGGAGCTTCAGGCTCCTCATTTGTATGATGTTGCCTCAATCTACTGAAGGTGTTGCATCCTCATCGAAGGTAACATCTCTGCTAATCTCTATTTGTCTGTAACCAGGGATGTAGACTCTATATGCCTTCAATGTCTCACTATATCCAACAAGTATACCCTTATTTCCTGAAGGATCCAACTTCAATCTCTTATCCTTTATTACATGGATGTGTACAACTCTATGTCTCGATAGTCTGCTCCAAGTCTCAACTAGAGACCATCTAAATTGTTGCCTTCTGCAATCGTCATTATAGCTCCCTCTCAGAGATATTACCTGTGACCTGCCCGAAACAAGAACAACATCTCCACGGTAACCTCCATGGAGTTTACAAGATAACCTACCTGGAACAAAGTCAACAACCAAGAACATCTCCTAGAGGAGATCAATTTATCTTATAAACAAGTGCATTATTAATATGGGCATTTACTAGAGTGTTAGTCGTACCAATAATATTCAAATGTTACTAAACTAGCAATAGCAATAGCAATAATAAAATTCTAAAGACTGTTATTCTAGTTACAATACTTACTTAAACTGCAACGATATAAAATATCAAACCTAATATGCAAACATGGAGTTTGGTTGTTGTTGTCCCACTTTAGTTGTCTTCAGTTCTGATACATTGGGTATCAGATGGTCTTTTATTGAGTATGTCAAGATCCTCTTGGCCTTGACCTCATTCTTTCATCTTCATAGGCTTTCCAGAATCCAACCTGTAGGAGGCTTCTCCTACCCCTTTAATGGGATATTGATAGTCATCACCGAGCTTCACCTTATGAGGTGAATCCTTCTGAACTAGATTTGAAAGAGAATCCTTGTAACCGGTCATGTGCTTAGAGGCATTGCTATCAATAAGCCATGTGTCACTTCCATGAGTGACTGTCCCTCTAAGAGTTGATATCAATACATATTCTTCACTTGAATCGTCTTCTTTTTCTTTCTTCTGAACAAGTTCATTGTCTTCTATGGCATGAGCATGATGTCTTTTATACTTTCCTTTTTCTGATCTGATCTTTTATGTTAGGACAGTTTCTAGCAATGTGTCCCATCTTCTGGCAGTTGAAGCATTTGTAGCTTGAATAATATTTTTGAGTCTTTTGAGACTTTTGAAACTTCCTGTGAGGATGATCCTCTTTTCTTCTCTTTCCTTTTCTTGTATGTGTTGCTAGTGCTTGATTTTCATTAGCACCCAACTTTTCTTCTCTCGTTGCCAATCTAGCTTCTTCTTGAGTGCAATCTTCCCATAGCCTACTAAACTTTGTTAGTTTTCTTCTGGAACAGATTCCCTGAATAAATGATTCCCAAGACTTTAGGAGACCATTCAATGTAGTCATTACTAGCTTAGCTTCTTCAACTGTGTCTCCAATGGCTTCAAGTTGTTCTTTGATTTGAGACACCCTCGTAAAGTAGGATTGAATGGTTTTTCAATTCTACATCTTCACATTCTTGAGCGGTGTCCTCAACATCATCTTCTGGTCGATATTTTTTCCTTCATATAGTCGGGACAAAGCATCAAACATCTGCTTTGGAGTCTTCAATGATGAGACATGAGGGATCAAGTGATCCTTGATAGAATGTGCAATAATCCTTTTTGCTTTAACCAAGTTCTTCTTGTGCTTTTCTTTAGCCTCATCTCCCTCTAGCTCTTGAACTTCTTCTTCAATGAAGCCTTCTAGATCATTCCCCTCTAGAATGAGCATTACTCTATATTTCCATGCTCGAAAGTTGTCGGGATCTAGAAATATGACAAAAATTGAGACTTTGCAGAAATGAATTTTGGACTTACCGGTCAGTGCGCTATGCCAAGGCGACCTCCTTTCTTCAAGGATCTACTCCAACTTCACCTTTAAATGCCCAAACATCTTGACTAGGGTTTTATGAGGAAACCCTAATTTTTCAACTTTTGAATTTTGGAGATCTGATCCGGGGGAAAGATGCGCCCTCCTTAGACGACCTTCTTGGTGGCTTGTGAGTGCTCAACGAACTTGACAATAGGGGAAAATTGGCGATCTTCCTTCCAGTGGTTAGACTATCTTGAAGGAAACCAACTCTAATACCATGTTAAAATTTTGGTGTGCTCGTTTAACCATAGACAATATTACACCAATGTCACCCAACCATAGGCACTGACACATGCCACCCCCGAGCACAATAACCTTTTCTTAGATAGATTCTGGCAAGTCCACTTTAGAACCGACAGATAAATCCTAGCACAACGGCTAGCTTAAACAGAAATACCAACACAACTGTGGCAACAACAGAATACCAAGACAGCGTACCTTAACCAATAGAAGTGCACAAGAGAGAGATACCAGAAAGACTGAGCAAGAAGAGACTTCACCACTGCAACTGTTGTGTCACCTTCCTCAGACTTGCACCTCCTTCTGCTTCACAACTGCAGCGACAGCTTCTCAGACTTGTGCCCTAACTAAGTGAGTGAGAGAGTGTCAAATGAGCTAGCGCCTGCCTTTATTTATACTAGTCTGTCAGGTGCCTTTTCATGTGGGGCCAACTTCTCTTTCTGGAGCCTTCTAATTATTTATTATTATTCTCCTTGGGCTGACTTCTCTTCTAGGGTATTTCCACATCTGTTTAATGGTTCTCTTGCTTCCAGAATCTTCTATTCTAAGCACAAAGGTTATACTGGAGGTTAATACCTCACGCAGCTACCAAAACATCAACACAATAGCTATGATGTAAGATGTACCAGAAGGACCTCAACATATTCTCAACAAAAGACAGTCTATATTATAAGTTATAACCCAACCTTTGAGAGGATGGCCTCAAACAATTTATATATGAACACAAAAATAACAAGGATGACAGACATCAATTCACCAGGAGTTAGTTTCATGGTTCCCAGTGTTCAATACTTGAAAACTTAAAGTTCTGAAGAGTTTAATGCCTAAAATGCAAGGGTGCAATTTCAGGCATTCACAAGGCTGCTATCATTGTCTATTTAGAGACTTAAAAGATCCGGGAGAGAGTTTTATATGATGACCCGATATGTCTAGCATTGTTCCTCCATGAGGTGCTCTATTTCAGGCAGACATCTCTTACCAACAGATCTTCATGTTTTGCAAGTCCCAGTTCCATTACCCCATACTTTTCATCTTTTTCGATGGTTCGAGACACAAGAGGCCTCGAGATCAAATCTCTTCTTCAAGGTTGGTTAAACATTGCAAGCTCCTTAGTGCCCAACCAATGGATGATGAGAATTCCATTGCCAACTTGTAGTTTGGGTTGGATGTAAGGAGCTATAGGATGATTGTATTCTTTGTTTTTAGGCTTCTCTCCGGTTGTTGTCCATATTGTACTTGTGGCCTCTTATGGCCGGGGCCTTTCACTTTATGGATTTTCTCTCCTCTCTTTTGATCAATTTTCCCTCTATGGCCTATACCTTGTAGCCCTTTGAAATTTGGGGGTGTGCCTTCATTCATACCCAAAACATGCAACCCTGTCTGATGACCACTGTGAAACATGGGTAATACATTTGTTTGAAGCTGCCATTATCGTTTAATGAGGTGACACTCCTATCTATTGGGCTCCCATCCAAAACATGGAGTCTATCATCAATTGTTTTTGTTGTCAGGCCTTGCGGTTCTTCTGTAAATGCTACTACTACTAATATGAATGTAATTTCTTCTGCTTGGTTTATCATTGAGGCCATGAGAAAATGAATGCTCAGAATTTGTCATTCTAAACTTGAAAAATTTGGCGAACCTATAGTTTTAAACATAAATAGTAATCCTTTGTTATGAACTGAAAGACGTTGTCATTATTAGAGCAAGTCTTATAATATGATGTTGAGATGCTAGGTATTGGATCACTAATTAATATAATATGCATTTCAAGCTTGTGATTTTACTGTGATGTTGTATAAATGAAGGCTCATTTACTACTCAACATGTGTTTGTGTGGACATTTATCTACTTTCATTTTTGTTATTTCTGGTTCAGACAGAAAAGTTAATATATACTCACTGTTTAATTTTGTAATGATGAGGATGAGTTATACATGTCAGGATACTCATAGGAATGTTTGTTAAACAGTATAAGTAAAATTTTGAGTGATTTCTTACTGTAATGCGCTTGCCTTAGGTGGAGGCATTTTGGTTGAACCTGAGGAAGAAGATGAGAAGCCTTCACATAGACTGGAGCGAAGAAAAGAAAGAACAATCCACAGTCATGATGGTGTTTTGCCTGGCTTTAATCTTGCATCTGTCTCGACCTGTCACATGGAGTGGTAATTGTCAACCTAGCATTGAGATTACGTTTCTGCATAGAAGTGTGACAGAATAAATAGGTTCTGTACAATATCATGTTATGATGCCTATAGTGTTGTTCTATGTATACAGTAGCATTGTAGTACATGATTATTTATGTTTCACATGGAGTTTGGTATCCAAAAGTTGCTACTACATGTGTAAATTTTCATTGTCTTCTTCTTTCCAGTCTTTAAAATTTTCTTTGTTTCGCAACAATCTTGGAGATATTGATGACTAGAGAATACAAATATAAGAATAATAANCTTGTGATTTTACTGTGATGTTGTATAAATGAAGGCTCATTTACTACTCAACATGTGTTTGTGTGGACATTTATCTACTTTCATTTTTGTTATTTCTGGTTCAGACAGAAAAGTTAATATATACTCACTGTTTAATTTTGTAATGATGAGGATGAGTTATACATGTCAGGATACTCATAGGAATGTTTGTTAAACAGTATAAGTAAAATTTTGAGTGATTTCTTACTGTAATGCGCTTGCCTTAGGTGGAGGCATTTTGGTTGAACCTGAGGAAGAAGATGAGAAGCCTTCACATAGACTGGAGCGAAGAAAAGAAAGAACAATCCACAGTCATGATGGTGTTTTGCCTGGCTTTAATCTTGCATCTGTCTCGACCTGTCACATGGAGTGGTAATTGTCAACCTAGCATTGAGATTACGTTTCTGCATAGAAGTGTGACAGAATAAATAGGTTCTGTACAATATCATGTTATGATGCCTATAGTGTTGTTCTATGTATACAGTAGCATTGTAGTACATGATTATTTATGTTTCACATGGAGTTTGGTATCCAAAAGTTGCTACTACATGTGTAAATTTTCATTGTCTTCTTCTTTCCAGTCTTTAAAATTTTCTTTGTTTCGCAACAATCTTGGAGATATTGATGACTAGAGAATACAAATATAAGAATAATAAGATTATATTTTTAAGGTCATGGCCAAGCCAGACACCAAATTGGTCTATGAGATCTCCTTGTTTGAGGGACAACTCCATGCAGCGATTTGACTGCTAAAGTCTACGGAGGTATACATACCCTACCCCCTTTGGATTTGAACCTGTGACCTCCAAGGAGGAAACACATGTTCTTGATCTTAGCTATGAAGTTCTATTTTGAATTGGATCTAAGCCATAAAAATTTTAACTATCAAAACCATGTAGAAAAATGCAGTCTTTCTGTGTTTTTAAACTTTAATATGCACGTTTCAATTCATGCGTATCAACAACAAGAAACTGGATAAAGCAGAGTACAATTATCTAGAGTAAGAAGCAGGTATCCTTAGTAATGGTCCAATGCTCCATTAGTGTCATCCAGCAAGTCTCTGATATATGATGAAAATCACACATGTTGTGATGAAAATTGAAAGGGTAAGTCCTCATACAATACGAGGGATAACAGGTGAGATACAATAAATGGCTGACAAGTTTTTTCTTCTTTTTGTGGGCCTATATGCTGTATTACTTACCTTCTTTTCCATAAGATTCTCTAAGACTTATCATAGGTTCTGGTCCCGCAATCTAGGATTCATTTCCAATGAACCTTGAAAACTGCTAAAACATAAGTTGAAAATTGTTTAGAGATCCAATCTACCATGTCTCCAAATTGGGTTGATGTCATTTTGTTAAATTTACCAAACACATATTTCAACCTAGTGGTTTTCTAAATCAAGCTTCTCGTGGAGTAAACATATCAAATGTTTTCACTTCTTATTGCATGTTGGGCACTAGCAAAAGTAGAAAGTAGACAATCTTTTGTCATGTAAGTGTTAGTTTTCAGGATTTGGGGTGTTAGTCAAGGAACTTATGGGGTTATGTTCCTTTTTGATAATAAAAACTTTTGGAGATGGTCTGTTGACTGCATGGAACCATTTCCCTAGCTGAACTTGTAGTTCTCCAACCATGTTTAGATTTGGTTTAGATTGTGTGAGTTTTTTTGTGTTACTTCAAAAGTKTTTACACCATGATTGGGGTGCTTGATGATATTTTGGGTATATGATGTATATTCAGCCACTGGATGGTCTGAGATGGATTGATGCATGGGAGACGGTCCATGATGGATTTTCATGGTTGAGATCAGGGTTACTGGGAGCACCCCCCAACTCCCAAGATCTAGAGCATGCTTCGAGCGGGAGCATCCAGGGAGGGCCCCCCCAAATCCGGGAGTGCGCTCCAAGGCATTCTCGGATGCTCGCTGCCAACTTCGGAGCACGTTCTCGGAGCTTGGGGGTGTGCTCCCAAGGCACTCCCCACATGCTCCTAGGGCATTCCTTGTGTGCTCCCTTAGAGAACCTGCACGCTCCCACGTTAAGCAAAAAAATATCATTTTTTTTTCTAATTTTTGAGGGAAGGTGGGACCCAGGGTAAGCTTAGGGTTTAGGGAAAAGTGAGGAGGAGAATAAAGGATCTCTTCCTCCTCTATTCTCCTCATTCTTTCATCTATGTTTGCTTGAGCTTGGAGGAGAGAGCAAATGAGAGTTTGAAGGAGAGTGCAGATTTGTGAGAGCTTGGAGGAGAGAGCGAAGGAGAGCTTGAAAGAGTGAGCAAAGAGGAGCTTGGAGGAGAGAACAAAGGAAACTATCTATCTCAAGTTTCAACTTTCAAGTTTCAAGAGCTAAAGTGGTAAGCACAAACTCCAACTCCCTCATTTCCTTGGGTTAACTTTGTTTATGGTTTTTTCCTCCTCTCCTCTCCTACTCTTTCCCATTCCTTCTTCTCCCTCATTTTAATGCAGGTTTTTCATCTAAAACTTGAGAAAATGGTCTTCTTTTGGTTTATCATTCTTTTTTTGGTTCTCATGGTCTTGGTGGGGACTAGGCATCAACGGGAAGAAGAAGATAGTGGTCATTCTCATGATGACCCACAATATGTGTTAAATTTAAAGTGACTAACGTCAAACCAGTGTTACCCGAACCAGACCGGAACTGGTAAAATCGGCCGGTCCGACTAGTTCACAGACCCCACCGGTCCGAACCGCCCCTCCAAACCGCTTTTGACCAGTTCCGTACGGAACCAATTTTTTTCCCGAACCGGGCGGTTTTTTTCTCAGAGTCTTGATGCTTGCTTAATCCTACAGTTGTACTCTGCAATAGTAAATTGTGGACAGTCTGATTAGACATCTCCACATGGCATTGTTGATGAGCACTCCCAATTCACTCCAATAACATTCAAGCCTAACAAACAGTGGCATCGTTTCATTTGAAGTCTGCAGTTATGAGTTGTAATATTGGGTAACAGCAGCTTTGAAAACACATACGTAGTGGCATATTTCATTGTGGGCATTCACATAAATTATCAATTTCTTCTTGCTCATGGATGATAATTCATTATGAACACGTTTTCAGCATTTGAGTCTGATTTTGGGTTAATCTCAGCATTAATGTGTTTAGTAAATAAACAAATCTCTTGGTTCCAAGTTCCAACTTAGCTACAAACATTGCACAAGCATATGACACAATTCATTAAAGGGTTTGTTCAAATCTAAGTGGTTAACCGTTAAATACACCTTGCACGTTTTACTTAACTTTATTTCTCAAGGTATAAAATTAACAATGACCACTAAGTTTTTGTTTAAACTAAGTTTGACCACCAAGCATCAACCAAAATTATCATCCAACCAAGGAAAAGTGAGACTCCCCCAACCAAAGACCTCCATCAAATGATATGATTCCATGAAGAGAAGGGACTCCATGAAGATGAATCCCCCAAGTTAATCCAATAGCTCCAAGGAACCAGCAGCAAATTTCCATTGATGTGATGAAAATCACAAAGTGGAACTTCATACTATATGAGGTGTAACAGTCCAGATTCCTAAGTATACATTCCCCACTCCCATTTTGATGGATGCACATGAATATGTATTTTTTTTTCAAAATTTGAATATTTTATGTATTTTTAGTGACCGGTTATTTTATCCGGTTTTTTTCAGGTTCTGGTTCCGTTCTGTTTTTTTGGGTAATGCAGTAAACAACTAGCATTGAACAATAGTTTATGAGCAGAAATACAAATGACTAAGCAATCTGAAACTTAGCAGCGGAAATAAATGAACAATAGACAACATTCAAGTACACATTTGACACAGATTTTTGGGCAATGCCTCTGGAAAAACCCCGAAGGGAAAACCAGCCAAGGAGAGATTATTTTATTGAGCCCACAGGAAAAATTTCTAAGTTTACAACAACAATATTTTCAGCATTAATTACAGCAGTACTTATCTTGAAATCTGTGCCAACATTTCCCCTCGATCTGTGCAGAAGTTCCTTCATTTCTGTGCCTGAAATCTGCTGCACGACCCTATACTTTTCTGTTGTACGACGATATGGACTTGACTGTCTCGATTGCTATGCATTCTTCCTGTACCTTTTTGCACATTGTTGTTTGGATTTACTCCAACATTAAATGCCTCGATTTATGTGCATCAAATGCTGTGAAATCTGTGCATTTCCTGTGCTGTACGACCAACATTAAATGTACTGTATGACCTGCTCTAAAATTCATACTGCACAAATTGTCCTTTAATGGATGTAGCTATCTTGGGATGCATGCCCCCTCTCCTTGCGATGTGTGCCAATTCTCCTTTGCTGCTCCTCTTTTCCTTTCAGCTCTATCTCTCTTGGAAAATGTGTCTCTTCACTTTCCCTCTCAATCTCCCTTGAAAAGTGTGCCCGATCTCTCTCAATAGCTCCTTTTATTTACTCAGTAATGAGTAACTGCCCTAGCCCTAGATCTCAATGGCTGAGATTCGGTCTTGCTCCACAAGATCAATGGAATTGACTTAATCTTTCATTGAGTTCACTTAAATCACTTAAGTGACCCAAACTTTATAAAGTCACTTTTATTCATTAAATAATAAAAGACCCCACTTAACTTTATAAAATCACTTTATAAAGTCAAGTCACTAGAAAGAGACATTTGCTCAGTCACTTCTGCATGCCTGGCAGCGTCAATGCAGAAATACCTCCGAGCTACAAAAACTAACACTCCCTCTTGGCAAGGGAGGTACTTATGGAACCTCCACTAGAATCTGTCTCCAACCCCATCATCTCATCCGCTGTTGTAGTTGCTCCCTCTAAAGTAGAAGCCTCTACCCCCTATGAACTGAAAGCCCCTGCTGCTACCTGCACTGAACTCTGATCTGGAGATCTATCCATCCAAGACATGCCCCTAGGAGTCTCCTCACACCTCTGAGCATCTATCGGTGTCATCTCATACCAACTGAGTCCTCTGAGAGTACTGGAAGAAGCGTGAGTCCCCGGTATAAACTCACTCTTCCGAGAAACTTGCTCACGCTTTTACACTGACGCTGATTCTGAATCCAAGAATCCATTGGATCCAACCGCAGGTTTTCCCAACAACCTATACAACCTCTCATACATGACACCAAGCACTATTGTTGTGTTTGGAGTAGCTCCCTCTAGATATAGAAACACCAGACTACGGAAAAACACAACACCACATCCTTCAACCTCCAAAGCTGACACTAGGAGTAAATTTACTGGCAGCTCTGTAACAAACAACACCTCGGCCAACTCTAGAAAACCTCCTGACTCTAGCTGGAATCTCACACATCCAACCCCTTTCAATGCATGTCTAGTGCTAGCCCCACAATCCACATAGCAGTTTCAGTTTATCTCTAAAAAACTAAGGAACACGGACCTCATTCCCGCCATATGCCATGATGCACCACTGTCCACAAACCATGCTTCAATGTCCTCGCACACTAGACAACTATTGCCTGAAAGACAAGTCATCAGAGAAAATTCCTTCTCCAACTTCTCGGTAAACTCAACAACCCCAGTCGATGTTGATACCTCTGGATCCTTCTTGCTCTTCTTTTTGTTTGGACATTGACTAGCATAGTGGCCAATCTTATTTCATGCAAAGCATTTCACTTTGCTCATGTCCTTCTTCTTGTCTTTGCTCTTTCCCAAAAGAGCAACATTTTGCTCGTCTGCACCATCCTCTTCTTTCTTCTGATCTCAACTCTGAGACCCCTCCTAGATCTCGTCCTGAGTAAAGTCATCCCATAGTATGCTCCAATCTGGGAGCTTCTCTCTCCCCACCACACACTTCACGAAAACAGCCCAGTCTTTGGTAAAGCCTTTTAGGGCTATGTGTACCAACTCCAAGTCTGGAATAATCTCCCCTACAACTGCCAATTCATCCTTCACCTGTCTAAGCCTGGTGAGATAGAAGGCCACATTCTCTCCCTTGGCCATCCTAGTGTTGTGGAGCTTGTCCCTTAGGGCCATCTTCCTATTCTCGTACAAGTTTATTAGTGCATCCCACATCTCCTTGGCTGTCAGCTTCTTAGCCAAATGTGGAATCAGGTGGTCTTTTACTCCATCCAAGATTATCCTCTACGCCCTTGCTTCCTTCACCTCATGGAGGTCTAGGGCAATGGGATCTGACAAAGGCACTATCATTGTGGTACTCACAAATGCCCACAACTTGTTCTCCCTGAGAATAGCTACAATCCTTACCTTCCACTACCGATAGTTGGAGATCCCCTCCAACCTATCCTCATACCTGAGACATGAAGTCATCCTTGTCCAACTGACAAAGACTCTTTTTCCCCTTCTTTCTTCCAAGCAAAAACCCCTGCAAATCACTATTATCCAAGTGCCAAAATATGTCCACTGAACCTCAAGGCCCAAGCTCTGATACCATGCTAACTTTACTGTAACTTTTGTCAAACACTTAGTCAAACTCTGATTTCAACCTCCAATAAAGCTTTAATAGTAATGTAGTAAACAACTAGCATTCAATAGTAGTTTATGAGCAAAAATACAAATGACTAAGTAATCTGAAACTTAGGAGCGGAATTAAATGAACAGTAGACAACATTCAAGTACACATTTGACACAAAGATTTCTATGCAATGCCCCTGGAAAAACCTCGAAGGGAACACCAGCCAAGGAGAGATTCTTTTATTGAGCTCACATAAAAAAAAATTGAGTTTACAACAACAATCGTTTCAACATTAATTACAACAGTACTTATCTTGAAATATGTGCCAACTAGGGGGATTCATGAGAAGCCATCGTCCGCTCCCACCATACTTACCACTTTCCATCTTTCTCCCGCTCATCCATCCCATTACACTGGCCTGAGCATTGGGTTGGCCAAATATTTAAGGGTTGTACCTTACTTTGTGGGAAGAAGGGGCTAAAGGCCCAAAGGGTAAAAGTAGTTGGGAAAAGATAGAAGCCAAAGAATGAAACCTTGAGATGCTTCACCCAGGGATCCCCGAGAAAGCAGTAAAAAGCTTCTCGTCAAGAAACAGAGGGACCCATAAAAATAATAAAACAAGACCTAGTTAGAGAATAGGGGGTCTCATCACGAGCCAGCCTATTAGGTCCATGGGCATGTAGCGGTATGACACTACCAGAAGCTGGTCACCACGCCAGGGTAGTGGGCCAGTGGCTCTTGGTGGCATAACCAAGAGAAAGGGGGTCTCATCACGAGCCAACCTTCTTATTTCCGTGAAATACTTGTGGGTAACATTGCCACCACTGGTCACCACGCCAGGGCAATGTCCCCTGACTAGCTTCTTGAAAGAAAAAGCAATAGAATAAAGACAAAAGACATAAATGGGCTTAGAAACATTTGCATCCATGATAGGTGCAGCTCACCCTCACAGAGGCACCCATAGGTAAGCCATACATTTCCCTGCTATCACTGCACCCCTTGCCCAAACATCCCTTACCACCTCATCCACTCACATGGCTTGGATTTGATTTCTCTCGGAAACACCCCACATCCAGTGAGCATTAGCCCAATAGGATGTCCTAGCATTTCCTCCAAACTTGGCTTGTAGATTAGTATAATGTCTTTGAGCACTTGTCCGGGTAAAGGGGGTTTTATGCACATGTTTAATCAAATTGATGATTAGATGTGATTGACATTGCTATGATCCCTGTGACTTATGAGCCCATTGAGGGTGTATTTGTTGATGTTACAGGACCATACCCGATGGCAGGTACCCAGATGGGCAGGTACACATGGGGAGATGATTAGTTCATACCTCCATGGGGCTGAAAGCCCACTAGATGGATGTTGAGACCTCGACAGGGGGTAGAGATAGATCAGAGGATTGCACCGGAGGAAGAGGAAGGCGTTCCACCAGAGGCAGCTTGGCAACCCTGTACCCAAGGGGGTTGTGCCCTTTCCACCAAGACGTAGGCCTTGGAAGGCCCATGACATCACCCAAGACACCCATGACCTCATCTAGTGCTATTGGAGGTTTTGGGAGGCAGTGGTGTGCCAAGTGGCACGTGTGGCAGGTTCTTGAGGCACAAGAAGGCCTAACATTTTGCCCCAGGAGGCCAATGTTTCCCTAAAAGGGCCTAATGTCACCCTAAAGGGGCAGACATCATCATTTATGCTTGATTTAGGGTTTTAAAAGTGACATTTAATGTAAAACAGTATTTTGATGTAAATTTGGCCATGTCGACCTTTTGACCTAAAATAAAATTAAAGGTCATTGGTATGGTATAAGTAGAGAGCTAAAACTCTCTTTTTCTCATCATCTTTCACTCACACTTGTGTGAGGTCTGAAATTTGCGCCCTCTTGGGGCTCATTGGCTGAAATTCTAGTGCGCACTTGTTGAAGGAGGGCTATTTTTGGTGAAATTGACTTTTTTCTTGGTGGAAAGTTTACAACTAGGGTTTTTCTTGATGATACTTGGTGAATGTGAGTAAATTTTTGTAATTCTTCTCTTACTTGAATGGTTATGGTGTTTTACTTTACATTTTGTTAATTTATGAAATTGCTAGCTCAAACCCTAGGGATCAAGCACATGTTATTGTCGTTGTTCCAATTGTTATCTACCTACTAGATTGTGCCAAGGAGTCGTTTTCTTTTGGAGCCATTGCTAGGGCCTTGCCATTGCAACACCCTAGTATTTGTCCTTCATTTTTGTCGATTTTATCTTATCATTGAGTTAAAGAAGGAGGAAAACCTACTAAGGCCTAGGCTTACCTACACCTTAGTAGTTGTTTTCCCCTAGGGTTTGGTGGTTGAAGCCTTGGCTTACCAACACGTCATCCATCAAATTCCTCTTGTCTTTGGCTCTATTACTATCATCTTGCTCCTTTAATTCCTGCAGCCACTTATTGACTCCATTTTGCCCTATGAAGACACTGGTCTAAGATCTCTCTCTCTTGAGTGTTTTGATCACAACTTTCAAACATCCAAACCTTTGAACAACTACTAACACCTTCTAACCCTAGTTTAGATGGATCTGCTAACCTTATAGTTGCTACTATACTTTTGAGTTACGACCATATTTTGTAGCATTTAAAGCTCCTCTATGCGTTTGAAAGGATTGAGTGATGCATAGCCTTACTTGCTTCTGATGAATGTTGGTGTTATCATATTGATGATTAATCATTTTTGCTCATTTTGAAGTTTCTCTAAGGCATTGATTGTGAAGTATTGTCTTGTGATTATTGCTGCTATACATCTTGGTTTACTTCATCAATATATTAGTCAATTTCTTTTACTAAGAAAGTCTTTGATTATATGAAGTGTTAACCAGCAAGTGCTCTTGCAAAATATAGTTTTACGTTGCTTTGTTCTGGGCAGATACACTTCTGGTTTTATTATCTCTTTATTGGTTGTTTAGCCAGACTTTTTGATCGGTGGTGACTTGTGAGAGGGAAAATTTTACTTGGCCTTTATCCTTTGCCTTCTCAAAACCCTAGGTCACCAAGGACGTCTCCCCTGGGCCTACCACCCTAAATAGAAAGAGACATCCTATTGAGGTGACAGTGATAGGATAGTCTCTCATTACGTCAATTTGTCTTCATTTACCTTTCCTTTCTATCAAAGTACAAATTGCGCGATAACAAGTATAACCATACAGTCTGAAGTCATGATGTGCAGTATAACATAGACCATAATCCAACGTACCCTTAAGGTATATCATCACATGCTTTGCAGCTACAAGGTGGTATTTTGATATTCTTGGTGGTATTCTTGGTAACTGCAACTGTAACTGCTGCAACTAAGTATTGTTCTTGTTCTGTGGCTTTGTGATTTTCTTTGGAGAAAGACGTAGTCTCTTGGTTATAGGTTGGTTCTAGTGCTGCTTCCAAAATCATTCTATCTAGAAAAGGTTATGGTGCTCGAGGATGGTTGCGTGCCTATGGTTGGGTGACAATATTGATATTGTCTATGGTAAAACGAGCACATCAAATATTTTAACAGGAAGCCCACATGCTGGGAAGAGCATCCTGGAGCTCTTGTGCACAAAGGATGGAGGAAGTTTCCTTTGGAGGCACCTTGGCATCAATTGGGGACAATATTGCACTCCTCTTGCACTTGGACATGGCCTTTGGAGGCCTATGACGTCACCCTCTAGCCTTGACGTCACCTTTTCAGGCTAGGGTTTGTCGGATGGAGTGGTTTCGTAGATGATTATCATGGCTTAAGGGTGAGGACACACCTCATTGCACACTCATTCACCCTTGGAGCATGCCACATGGCCTTTGGACTCCCAACGTCACTCTTATAGGGCATGACATCACCCTTTTTAGGGTTTTATTTATGTATTTTGTATTTTGTCATATTATTAGAGGCAAATTAAGGGGTCGACCCCACTTGTTTTAAGTTGTTGACAAATTATGTGGGCAAACTATGTTGAGGTTGCCTCTTATAAAAAAGGAAAGCCTTATTTTGTTTAGATCATCAGAACTCACCATTTGTGAGACAAAGTCTGAAATTTTTTCCCTATTTGGCTATCTTGCTCTTCTACACTCATGCGCTATCTTTGGAGGGTTAAATTATGGATATTTTTGCTGATTTTGGAGGGAATTTTCTGTAATTAGGGTTTTATCTCATGGTTTCTTGGTGACGTAAGTGAATTTTCTGCAATTTCATTTTTATGGTATTTATGTTTCATGGTAAATTTACTTTTTCTTGACGTCCTGCTTGATGAAACCCTAAGAGAGGATCATAAGTGCTTCCTCCTCTCACAAGGTTAATTTTGTCCAAAATTTGTGAAGGAATGCTTGGTAGGGTTAGACTCCTAAAGCCCTAAAGTGTTAGCACTCTAGGAATTTAGCCCTAGACACTTTATTTTTACCTAGTTGAAGCTTCAAGAAGGTATAAAAGATTTCTAGGGCCCAAATGTGCTTGCACCCTGTTACCGTCCTTATACACACCTATTAACGTGGAGAAGTCTCCAACCCACTTGGTGTGTCCTTAGAGGCACAATGCCTAAGTTCAAGCCCACGTCACCTCGACTTGAACCTCTTCTGTCTAGGCTTACTCCTAGGGAAGCCAAGGGGGTAGACCCTAATTACTATGTAAGTTATTAAATGAATTCTAGGAGTTAATTTTAATTTGTTAAAGGTAAAGGGGAGCTAGCCTATATGAGAGGCTGCAAATGCAATGCACACCTTTAATGAAAATCAACCCTTTCCCTAAGGTCAAGTAAGACTAGTGCCTAAATGTTGGGCAAGGAGTCAATTAAAGTTACAACAAAAGAATTAAGTACAATTATACAATAAATAGACAATGCTATGAGATATCAACAATAAATAAAGGAAATTATTTACACTTTAAATCAATTATGAATGTTATCTACAAATTGAAATATAACATGAGATATATATGTGTACTATGAAATGAACAACTAAATGATTATCCAACTATATCCAAAAGAATAGAAAATATTCAAACTCAATAAGCAATGAAGCATCAATACATGGAATACTCACAATGAGAGTGATAGCTAGAAAAGGACTTGAAAAGTAAAGTTGCTTTGAAAGTGAAAATGCTTTGAAAATAAAAGTATTTGAAATGTAAATTGCTTTGAAAATGAGATTGCAAATGTTGTGAATGTAGTGTGTAGGTTGATTTTAATAAATTTTAGGTCTCTCTTTGATTAGGGGAATTAGATGTGATAGATACAAGCCTAAACTATGTGACTACCCCAAACCGTTATCCTCTCAACCAAAAGGAAGTGTTGGGTGCTCAATAAGAAGGGAAAACAAGGCCCTTCCCTAGCTCCACAGGTCAAATCAAAGAACTTGGGCACTCAACAAGGGGGACACCTAGTGTCGTGAGATCATCCCTGATCTAGCACCCCAAGTATCTTCCACAAGCCTCCTTTTTGGTGGCAAAAACAATAACAATTGGATGCCTAATTACTAAACTCCCAACCTTTGCCCTTTCTTGTCACCCAGAATCCACAAAGTGGCAAGGGGAGAGAATAAGGGGCAATGATGGAGCACAAATATGATTACTTTTGCAATAATTTTAAAAGTATACAAGCCTTCCGTTATTGCAAGGATGGCTTATGCCAATCTCTTTGCAAGATGGGGCAAAAGTAAATAATTTGAAATGCTTTAAAGTTTGCTTAGAAAATTAAATTGCAACCCCACAACAATGGCACAAGTGGAGGACTAGCCTATGGTTTTGGCCAAGGTGGGTATAATTGAAAGAATTAGAATTACTTGAAGGAAAAAGCAACCTCAAAATGGCACAAGTGGAGGACTAGCCTATTGTTTTGTCCAAGTTGGGTAGAATGAAAGAAAATTAAAAGACTTGGAAATAAATGAGCAACCCCACAACAATGGCACAAGTGGAGGACTAGCCTACCGTTTTGGCCAAGGTGGGTGTAAAAGGAAATGCAAGAAAATAAAACTACTTCTAGCCTTCACGATTTTGCAAGGATGGCTTAGGCCAATCTCTTTGCAAGGTGTGGGAAATATTCTCTAACTTATTACAATATCAGATGTTTTATATCAATTTGAGAGAAGGCAAACCCAAGAGACTCTCTCAGGTTGCTAACAATGGTTTAGAAGAAGACGATAAAGGGGGACTTGATATCCCAACTTTAGAATGCCTTTTGAAGGCCTTTCGGGCTCAAAACAAGTAGCAGCTCTTCCTTGTTGTTGAAAATCTGCATAAAAATCAGCAAGGCATATTTTCTAGAAAATGCTACGAAACCAAGAATCTTGTTAACTTAGATTAGCCCAATGAAACACCAATTTAAATGTAAAATTCTGATATGAAAGTGAAACTCTTAGTGTCTATTCTAGATCATAACAATGCTTGTAGATGAGAGAAAGGAAGGAAAGAATATTAGACAAATAATGGAAACTTTGGATGGCTGAATGAGTGAGTTTCCACTCTAAAGATCACTCCTCCAACCCTCTAGTGACCTACAAACAAGTATGTCTTTGCTACACAAGAAAACAAGGAGTTGAGAGCATCCAAAAAGCTTGCAAAATACTTTCCAAACTTTAAAAGAAACTATCACAAAATCAATAGCAATATTACTACTAATTACACCCAAGCAAAATACTTTGCTTGAGTCTCCAAGTAAAACTAATGAAAATAAAAATGCAAGAAATGAAATGTAGTTGTATCACCTCACAAGAACACAATGAAAGACACCAAGAAGACTCCCAATGCACACCATAGATTCTCCAAAGCCTCCTTTATTATCCACAAAATGTTGCTACAAATACTTGTAGCAAGATTTACAATGAGAGAGTATGAGAGAGAGAGGGAGAAAAGAGGAGAAATTTTGGCATAATAGACTTGCTATGAGAATAGATCAAGAAATGAGGAGGAGAGGCTCTTATTTATAGGTGAGGAAGAGGAGAGACCCCACTTGGATGAGCTCCAAGTGTCACATATCCAAGGGGGGAGTGTCTCCTCAAGGGGGGCACACTTTTAGGGCAAGAGAGGTGTGTGAGGGTTGAGGGGTGAGTGGGGAAGGGGGAAACCACCTTTCCCATTAATCAAGAGTGTATTTAGGGTGAAAGGGGGGTACTACCAAAGTTTTTGGTGCCCTCTTACATTAAATTTTTATTTTCCATGGTTTCATGAGCAATGGGGTCACCCCTCTTCTAAGGAGATGTTCATTGTGGGTTGTTGGCTAAGCAAAGGGGGTCTTTCTAAGTTGAAAATCATTTTACCAACTTAGGAAATACATTTGGGATCCTTTTCCCACTCTCTCTCATGACTTTATTTACTTTTACAAAATTTGACTATTTTAATTAAGCCAATTACATGCTGATATTTTACTGACTTGGACTCCTCATGGACAAAGGCCTAGCAAAACTTGTCAAAATGAGTTGAGACTTGGTACAAGGGTGTAGGGGTTCATAAACCATTTGATTTGAGTACTCATACCCCTATACAAAATCCCCAAGGACCGTTTTTTTTACATTTTACATAAAAAAAAATTAAAAATCCTCAGTTTGCAGGAATTTTAATTATTTAAAAAATCCTATCAAAACTTGACGGAATTCCGCAAGACTCTAGGAAATGTCTAGCATGGTCATTTGCAACACTTCTAGACCTTAGTTACCCCTTGGGCTCGATCATTAGAACGCCTTTCACCACTTTGGAGAATTATTGTGAGTGAAAAACTCAAGGATAATTAAAATTGCAGCTAAGCAAGGTTAATTACTTGAGGAAAAAAAACACTCGATGAAAGAACTTCCCTAATGATAAATTCCTAGGTAACTAGACAAAAATTTACTCATGCTAGCATATTACAATATTATCCCACGCAGGGGAGCGGAAACTCTGATTACATAGAAAAGTGTGCCGAGGTCAAAATTTGCCCTGTCAAAATGGTTGTACCAATAGGTACATATCTTCATGGAACATGGAGTTGATCCCTAGTTGAAATAGGTGGTCAACACACCCTATAAATCATTCTTCTCAAGATCCAACCTCTAAGGCCATAATGTGCTAGCACCTTAGAGATTGAATCCTATCTCTTGATTGCAACTAGATCAAGCTCCAAGTTTAGTTGCATTTGTTGCTATAAGACTCCATAACCCTTAAAGACATTGGTTTATAGCTCTCTTGTGGTGAAATTGATCAACAAACACTCTCTTTCAACTCTCTTAAGCTCTCTACTAACTTTACTAACACTAATATTGACTAACTTGCTAGTAAACTTGTTGTTGTTGCAAAAGTTTGTTACAGACACCTGATAACACTTTAATTTGTTGCATATATTCTTGAAAAAGTGGCCTAACATATTCTGAAATTGCATTTAACAATTGGATATTACCCTACTGGTTGTGTGTTAAGTTTTCATTGTCAATTGTTGCATTTCTGATCAATAATTGTTGTTGTTGTTAAAATTTATTTACCTCTGTTGTACTATTGTTCATTGTTGCAAATTCATAACAACCATAGCAACTTTGGACATGGTAATTATCACATATATGCTATAAATTGTTTTTGTTTCGGGAAGGTACACAAACAACTTCATATCTCTTTTACTACCTTGACCTAGACCAATCGTTAGGTGATCAAGAGAGGGGGCGGTAGGCTTGGCTACTATGCTTGTTCCTTTGATCCCTTGAGATCACCAGGGAAATCTCCCTTGTGGTGGAACTCTTCCATCACTAAAACGAGGAAAGTCCTTACTAAGGTGACAATGGTAGGATCTTGCATTGTTACGCAAGATTTGGGAACTTGTGGTAGAGCTTTGCACAAGTACAAATCCTACGATAACAATACTCATATTCATATTCACTCTTCTGTGGAGATGTGATCTTGGAGAGGAGTGTGCGCTAGTTCTCTCTCTCTCTCTCTCTCTCTCTCTCTCTCTCTCTCTCTTCTTTAGGAACCCTTGTTATCATTTGAAATTATTTAGTACCAAGGGAATTGAAAATATTATTACACTGTCACTATGTACTCTTTCCTTGCACATTAGGTTAGTGCTTGCTATCTGTTGCCATCCTAATACACACTTGCAAACGTGAGCTAAGTCCTGCTCACTTAGTGTGTCCTTGGAGGCACAATACCTAGGTTCAAAGCCCATGCTGTCATTTTGACTTGAACCTCTTCTGTCTAGGCTTACTCCTAGGGAAGCCAGGGGGGGTAGACCCTAGTTACTATGTGAAGTATTAGATGAATTCTAGGAGTTAATTTTAGTTTGTTAAAGGTGAGGGGAAGCTAGCCTATATGGCAAGCAACAATGCAAATGCAAATCGTTAGAATGAGAATCAAGCCTTTCCCTAAGTCAACTATGACTAGTGCCTAAGGTTGAGCAAGGGGTCAATTAGATTATACAAAAGAGTTAAATACAACTTATACAAGAGATAAATAATGAGATAGGATACAACAAGAGTTACGTTACAATTGAGATATACAAATTGAAATACAAGATAACTTACAATGAACAAGAAGAACTAGTTGATTGCACAATATACATGAAAGAGATAGTTAAATAAATGAAACATTCAACTCACAAAATGAAAAGATGAAATATATCATATACAAAACTTTAGGAGAAGGAATAAGCACATTAGATGATATTACAAATATACAAAGGAAATTAGATTATACACCAATCACATGAAACACCAAAATGTAGATATGCTTGAAATGTGAATCGCTTGAAATACCCAAATGTATGAAAAGTGAATTGCCTTAAATGTGATTGTAAAACTTGAAATGAAATATTTGCTTGAAAAGGACTTGTTTGGAAAATAAATCACACCACCATAAGATTGCTTGCAAAATGAAATTGAGATGCTATGTTATGAGATTGCCTTGAAACATGTATTGCAAGTGTTATGAACGTAGTGTGTAGTTAAATTTTAATAGATTTTAGATGTCACTTTGATTAGGGGATTAAATTTGATATATTGAGTCCTATACTAAGTGACTACCCCAAAACCATTATTGTTTTGACCAAAAGGGAGTGTTGGGTGCTCGAGAAGTATGGCAACAAGGCCTACCCTAGCTCCACAAGTCAAACCCAAAGTTTCAAGGTACTCCACCCGGAGGACACCGAGCGTCGTGAGATCGTCCCCAACCTAACACCCCGAGCTTCTTTCCAAGTCTTCGATTTTATGGTGCAAGAACAATAAGTGGATATGGATGCCTAGTTACTACCTCCAACCTTTGCCCTTTCTTGTCACCCAGGATCCAACTAAGTGGCAAGGGGAGAGAGTACGGGGCAAACGTTGGGACATAAATTTTACTTGAGCAATGATTTTAAATTAAAACAAGCCTTTCGTTATTGCAAGGAATGGTTTGGGGCCACCCTCTTGCAAGGTGGGGCAAAAATAAATGTATTGAGATATTTTATTAGTTTGTTTTTAAACAATAATGAAATTAGTTTATTGCTTTACAAAACAAGTGAAATTATGGTTGCCTCACAATTCCGGTCATGTGGAGGTAGAATGCCTACCGTTTGACCAATGTGGATATAAATAAATAATTAAAATTAAATTGTTTGAAACAATTGAAATAACTTGAAAGCAAAACTACCACAACAATGGTACAAGTGGAGGCACAATGCCTCCCGTTTTGGCCAAGTATGGGTGTAAAAATGAAAAGCAATAAAGGGAAATCCTAACTATTACAATATCAGATTTTTATGTAAATTTACAAGAATGTCACCAAGAGACTCTAAAGGGTGGCTTACAACTATATAGAAGATGTAGGAGGGAAGGGGACTTGATGTCCCAACTTAAAAATGCCCTTAGGAGGCCTTTGGAGCTAAATCACTTGTAGCAACTCTCCTTTGATGCTAAAAATCTACATAAAATATGTCAAAGGATACTATCTTGTGTATGCTACAAAACCATGAAACTTGTTAAGTTTAGTTAGCCCAATGATACATAAACTTAAATGGAAAATTTGAGATTGATTTTGAAACTTTTAGAACCTATTCCACATCA
>SNQJ01S0035574.1:0-13135 GCA_010110895.2 Picea sitchensis | reverse complement strand
AGAACCTATTCCACATCATAACAATAAGTAGAAAAGAGAATGAGAAAGAAAAGAAAGGTTAGATAAATCTTGGAAACTTTGAAATGATTAAAAGAGTTTGGCTTTCCACTCTAAAGCCACTCTTCCAATCCAATAGTGATTCCCCAAAGCTTACCTTTGCTACACAAGAAGAATAAAGGTGAGAGCATCCAAAGAAGCTTGCAAAATACTTTCCAAACTAACTAAGGAACTACCACAAAATCAATAGCAATACTACTACCAATAGCACCCAATACAAAATACTTTGTTTGAGTCTCTAAATACAAGCTAGTGAAAGCAAAATGCAAAACAATGGAAATATATCATCTCACGAGAATAAGATGGATACACCAAAAGACTCCCAATGCACACCATAGATTCTCCAAAGCTTCCTTTATTATCCACCAAAATATCACCACAAATACTTGTAGCAAGATTCATACATGAGAGAGCATGAGAGAGCATAAGAAAGAGAGGAAGAATTTTTGCATAATAAACTTGCTATGAGAGGAGATGATAAAATGAGGAGGAGAGGCCTCAATTTATAGGAAAGGAGGAGGAGGGAGCCCACTTGGATGGGCTTCAAGTGTCACCCATCCAAAGGGTGAGGGTCCCATCAAAGAGAGCAAGTGGGAGGATGAGGGGTGAGTTGGGAAGGGAGAAACCCCTTTCCCTATTATCTAAAAGTCAAGTGGGGTCAAGTGGGGAACTTTCCTAAAGTTTTAGGGGTTCCCATGGTGTATTTCATTTTTTATGAAATATGAGGGGTAAGCGGGGGCCTCTTCTAGGAGAATGATGAATGTGGGTTGTGGGTTAGGCTAAGGGGGTTTTTCTAAGTTGGAAAATGTTTTCCCAACTTAGGAAAGGCTATTGGGACACTTTTCCCACACTCTCTCATGACTTTCATGACTTTTACAAAATTCGGCAATTTTAATTAAGCCAATTACATGCTGATTTTTGACTGACTTTGACTCCTCATGGACAAAGACCTAGCAAAACTTGTCCAAATGAGCTAAGACTTGGTCCAAGGGTGTAAGAGTGTATGAACCATTTGATTTGAGTACTCGTACCCCTATACAAAATACCCAAGGACCATTTTTTTACATTTTACATTGAAAATAATTAAAAATCCTCAGTTTGCGGGAATTTTAATTATTAAAAAACTCCTATCAAAACTTAACGGAATTCCGCGAGACTCAAGGACATGTCTAACATGGTCATTTACAACATTCCTAGACCTTAGTTACATAGGTCTAGTCCACTAGAACGCCTTTCACTACTTTGGAGAAATTATTGTGAGCAGTGAAAAACTCAAGGGAAATTAATAAGGCTGAAAAGCCAAATTAATAACCTGAGGATAAAAAACACTCAGTGAAAGGAACTCTCCTAATGAAGAAACCCTAATGCAACTGACTTAAACAATGATCCATGTAGACTTATTACATTATTATCCCATGCAGGGGAGCGGAAATTCCAATTACAACAAAATGTTGAAGGCCAAATCAAGTCTTCAACTTGGTAGCACCATCAGGTGCATATCTTCATGGTACATGGAGTTGACCCCCTGGTTGAATAGGTGGTCAACACTATCCATAGGGGGAAACCATATATTACTTTAAGAGTCAAATTGTGATGCAACAAACATTGATTAAACATTGATTAGAACCAATCAAGTCTTCAACTTGGTAGCACCATCAGGTGCATATCTTCATGGTACATGGAGTTGACCCCCTGGTTGAATAGGTGGTCAACACTATCCATAGGGGGGAAACCATATATCACTTTAAGAGTCAAATTGTGATGCAACAAACATTGATTAAACATAAATCAAAGTGATAGCTTGCTTTCTTAGATAAATCTGTTTGCATGCATGGAAAAACAACAAACAATAAGCAATTAAGTAACTGAAAATTCACATGGAAAACAACAAAGTGTTCACTTATAATTTAGAGAATGAAAATATTATTACACTGTCACTATGTACTCTTTCCTTGCACATTAGGTTAGTTCTTGCTAACCATAGGGGGGAAACCCTATATCACATTAAGAGTCAAACTATGATGCAACAAACAATGATTATGTTAATATTTTTGGTGTAACTACGGAAGATATTCTTGTATATTTGTGGTGAAACCTTTAAAAGGTTATTATAATTATATTGTACAAGTCGTCTCAACAAAGATTATTATATTATTGGTATTTTACTTATAATTGTAAAAAGCCCCATTGTGGTTAGTCGGCCTTGTTTTATGGATTAGTTAGGCCAAGGGTGATGTCTATTCAAGAGACACTGTTGTGTATAAATAGAGGATAGGTTCCTCTCATTTGGACACACACTCACACACTTCTCTTGTGCATCTTGGAGCGCATAAGAAGGTCTAGCGCACAAGTCTTGGAGACTAGTTCTTTTGGTGTTTTGGTCTTGGTCATTCTTGGAGAGCTATAGCGCATCATTGTACTGGTTGAAGGAATCTATATTGAGGATTTTGGTTGCTAGGTTTTCTCCCCCACGAGGGTTTCCCAGGATAATCTTTGTGTTCTATTGTATCTGTGATTGTCTATCTTCTAGTGATCCTACTACAATTGCTATTGGATTAAGTAATTGTAATTGTGTAACTAGAAAATTTAAAAAATTCTAACATGGGATCAGAGCAGGCCTGAATAGAAGCCAATTGCAGATCTAGAAGTCGAAAAGGGAGCCATTTTCAGTCTAGAGATAGTTGTCGGACAAACCAAGACCATAAGGAGGTTCGCCCTAGCCTAGCACACTTCTCCAGTGGACTCGTTTTCTAGTTTGCAGCAACTGCAGTCTAAGTCACAAGGTTCGTCGAACCTAAATCTTGAGGTTCGAACTTCGGCGAACCTCAAGGTTCACCGAACCTAATGCCGAACCTGAACAAACTCAAATGCGTGCCCAAATTCGAACCTTAGGACGAATTTGAAGGAGAATTTTATTGAGGTTTGGGACTAGGTTTCATTAGGGTTCAATATATATAGCCGAACCTAAAGGCGAACCTCATTCAAACCTTATTGGAAAATTCGAACACGAATCGAACCTAATCGTTGTTGAACCCGAACTCGAACCCGAACCATGTGACTTAGACTGTAGTTAGGGTTTCACCCAAACCCTAAGGTTGACGTTTTTCCAATTTCTGGGGGAATTTTTACAAAGCAAGACCACCAAGCAGCTCGCCTAAGCAGAGTGCACCTACTAGTAAGTTCAGTTTTTGAATTTTGGTCATATTTTTGTGTGGTCCCAAGCACGATGACTACCGGAACAAAAATCGATGAGAAGCTAGATGGAGTTGATAACTTCAGGGCCTGGAGGTACATAGTAACCCTCCTTGAAGAAGATGAACCGGATAGGTTCATTATAGAAGAAGTTCAAGAACCTCAAGGAGATGAAACTAAGGCAAAATATAAAAAGGACATGGTGAGAGAAAAAAGGATTATTGCAGACTCCATTAAGGATCACCTTATCCATCATGTATCATCATTATCTTCTCCAAAGCAAATGATGGACACCTTAACTCGTCACTTTGAAGGAAGCAACATAAACCGAAGAATGACTCTAAGATCTCAGTTGAAGAATGTGAAAATGCAGAACTCGGAAACCATTCACTTCTACTTCTCAAGAGTAAATCAAATCAAGGAGCAGATAGAAGCCATTGGTGACTCAGTAGAAGGAGAAGAGATGGTGATGACTACCTTGAATGGCCTCCCAAGGTCATGGGATGCATTCATCCAAGGAATTTGCTCAAGGAAGAAGCTTCCCAAGTTCAGTAGGCTTTGGGAAGATTGTAACAAGGAACAAGCTAGGACAACTGCAAGAGAAGAAAAGATGGCAGATGAAGATCAAGCCCTAGCCGCCCACACCAGGAAAGGAAAGAACAAGAAGGAGCATTCTTTACCTCAAAAGTTTAAGATGGGTCAAAGAGACAACTCAAAGATCAGATGTTCCTATTGTCAGGAATTGGGACACTTTGTTAGGGATTGCCCCCTCATTATGGAAATTAAGAATAAGAAAGGAAGTAAGAGGCATCAAGCTCACACAACTGAAGATGATGAGCCTCCCAAGAAGGTTGCAAAGCAAGATGAATCAAGTGATGAGGATTATGTTCTTATCTCAGCCCTCACAGGTACTATTACTCATGGAAGCGACACTTGGTTGATAGACAGTGGTGCTTCCAAGCACATGACAGGCTATGAAGACTCCTTATCTAACCTTATTCTTAAAGATTCACCTCACAAGGTGAAATTGGGTGATGACTATCAGTATCCAATCAAAGGTGATGGAGAAGCTTCCTACAAGTTAAACTCAGGCAAGCCAATGAAGATGAAGGAAGTTCTCTATGTTCCAGGTATAAAGAAGAATCTTCTCTCAATTTCAGCATTGGACAAGAAAGGATTTAGAGTAGCATTTACTGATGGTCAAGTTTTTATGTGGCCTAGAGGGAAGACCCTTAATGATGCAGTAGTGATGGGAGTTGAAGAAGGAGGTCTCTACAAATTAAAAGGAAATTCAGACTCCGCAATGGTTCATGATTTTGTGAATCCCAGTGAACTATGGCATAGGAGATTTGCTCACATACACTACAAAGCTCTTCTGGTTGTGAGTAAAATGGTGACAGGTCTTCTAGAAATCCAAGTAGAACCAGATGGAGTGTGCAAAGGATGTGCACAAGGCAAGAACATGAAGCACTCATTTTCCAATAGCGATAGCAGAGCCAAAGGAGTTTTGGACATCATGCATTCAGACGTGTGTGGACCGATGTCGGCAGCTTCACTAAGTGGGTATGTATATTATGTATCTTTCATTGATGATTACTCACATAAAACTTGGATTTATTTGTTAAAAGCAAAGAATGAAATTTTTGGCAAATTCAAAGAGTTCAAGGATTTGGTAGAAAACTTGATAAAACGAAAGATAAAGACCTTGCGATCAAACAATGGAGGTGAATTCACCTCAGAAGAATTCAAGGAGTATTGCAAGGAAGCTTGGATTAAGAGGGAGCTTTCTACTCCCTATAACCCGCAACGGAATGGAATAGTTGAAAGGAAGAACTAGACGACCATGGAAGCAGTAAAGGCCATCATCCATGATCAAGATTTTCCTATGCATCTATGGGTAGAACCTCAGAAACCAACTGAGATACCTTCTTGCAAGAAAAGACCAGCTTGGGCACAAGAGCTTATTAAAGATGCAAAAAGAATTGATACCCCAGATAAATCTTTCAGGGAAAGTAAGAAGTCGAAGCCTTATCCCAGCTATGTGGCATGCTTGTGTGACATAATGGATGCAAAACCTTCCAATTATCAAGAGGTTGCAGAAAATCAAGTATGGAAAGATGCCATGGCAAAAGAATACCAGTCCATTATGTAGAATGATGTCTGGGATGTGATTCATGGACCAAAGGAAAAATCTGTGGTGAGTTCGAAATGGATCTACAAGACAAAACACACAACTGATGGCAGTATTGAAAAAGATAAGGAAAGATTTGTGGCCTGAGGTTTTTCTCAGAAGAAAGGGATTGACTATGAAGAGACTTTTGCTCCCGTAGCAAGATATACCCCAAAAGCACAGACAGACCAATTGCGCTCACACCCGAAAGCACTACAAGTTTGACTCAACACTCTAATTGCAAACTTTTGCAATTGAGGAGATTGGCTAGAAAATTACTCCCACCAGTTTGCTGCAAAAAACATAGTTAGTCGAGTTAGTTCCTTGAAGTAATAAATTATAAAGTATATAAATTTTAAAGTTTAAAATTTAAACACTTGAACTTTAAACTTTGTAATTGTTACCTGGCTCATCCACATCCCTTGCAATCTTTGCTAGGTTCTTGCCAGAGGTACCTGTGGCTCTAGTGAAAGAAGTGATATGTCGATGTATCTCCAACTGGTCACTCTTAGAAGGGACCATGTGCTCAAGGCGATTACATGCCATCTCTAACCTCCCCAGTCATATCTTCTCCAAGTTGCGCTCTTTAATGATACCTTGGGTTCAGGAAATACCCAGCTGCATGTATAGGGCGATGGAGTTGATTGTTCCATCTACTATCAATGATGTCCCAAATAGGCCCATACTTGGTCACTCTATCCTTGTATGTTTTCCTTATTTGCTCCTTTGCCTGATCCATAGCCTCATAAATGTAACCCATGGCCAATTTTTCCCCATCCACTAGTCACAACACCTTAACAAGTGGCTCGGCAATTTTCACAATTTCTGCTGCTTTTTTCCAAAATGTTGGATCATTAACTTTCTTTTTGGTGTCTTTGCCATCTTGTCTACGGGCCCACTGAGATGCATTACATTCATTAGATGCAAACATCTTTTGCAAGTTATTTGATTGGGAAGCCATATATTGCAATGTCAAGAAGTGAGTTGCAAATCTAGTGATGGCAGGCCTAAGAAGTTCTTTGTTCTCTTTGTTTTTCCTCATTAGGATCAAAACCCATGAGTGGTTGTAGATGTACTTTGTGATGCTTTTGGCATGCTCTATAGTGTTTTTGATCCATTCTTGTTTGCTAATGTCCTCAATGTTAATTTTTATACCGAGGCAAGTGGTGTTCCTTAGGCTTGGTCTCTTTGCCAAGGGAAATGTGACCACTTTAAATGTGAACCCCTTTTATTTCATAAAGTGAAAGTGACTTAGGAAATAAAAGCTAAGTGGGTCTTTTATTTAAGTTGGGTGAAGAAAATATTAAAAAGTGATTTTCATGTGCACTTTATTTTCCACCGTTGATCTAATTCATTATAAGCCTTTGGATCATGTGGACACCCAAAAGTCACTTTGGGAATATGGAAGGTCAAGAGAGGAAAGAGACCATTAAATGTCTCTCATGAGTCCATTGAGAGAACACACACACACACAAGCATTCGCTGAAGAGAGAGCAGATTGAAGAGCAGGAAGAAGATCATTTCCAGAAAAGAGTGGCAGGGATTTCCATGCAAAGGTGGGCACGAAAATTGAGGCAAATACCAACATTTATTACATCCATAACCAATTTGTACAGTATGGATTTTTGCATGGAAATCGAGGCAGCCGTACAACATTTATTGAATCCGTACGGTCGTACAGCTCCGTACAGACTGCACAGAAATCAAGGTTCATACAATGTTGTTCGTACAGTATTGTCAGTACAGCGTACGAAATTTCTGAGTAACCTTGGCTTAGATTTCGAGGTGGTTGATTGGCACAGTTGCCAAGAATGTTTTGTCTTGGGAAAAGAGAGATAAGTTGTCTCTGCTGTGTATTTTATTTTCTGCTGCAAATGTAATTTTCAGATGCTTGACAATTAATAAAAGAAGCTGCCCTCTCAGAAGAACAGGTTTCCCCCACCCTGGGGGTTTTTCCTGGGTCATTTTTGGACCAAAATTGTACTGTTGTTATTTATTGTTGAGTTATTTCTGCATTAAATTTCCAGTCAAAGAAGTTGTCTCTTGTGTTTCAAATTCAGCAATTTCATTTCCAGAATTTAATAAATGTTATAAGATGAAATTGTATTCATGGGTTGGGCATTAAACTATGGGAGTGATAAGGAGTGATTGAAACCTGATTGGGGACATCAAATTTGTTCATGGTATCAAAGCGATGGTGACTGGAACAACCTTAAAACAGTTGGAAAGTGAGTTATTAACACTCAGAAATTTTATATCAGCAGTAAAATTTTGTGGTCAGATTTGTTGAGTGGAGGTTTGGGCTTGTTTTCTTCAACAATATGGCTACAGGTTTGAGGTGGGAGGATAGGCTAGAAGGGGCAGAAAATTTCTGTCTATGGAAGGCAAGAATCATTTTACTTTTCCAAGAAAATGAACTTTGGGACATTATTGAAAGTACTACCACGAAGCATGTTGTAGTACCCACATATGTAACAACATTAACGGCCTTCGATAAAAAGGATATTAAGGCGAAAAGGATCATTCTTGATGCCATAAAAGACCATGTAGTTCCACATGTCAGCAGTAAAGGGCATGCATATTAGATGTCGGAGGTTTTGACTCGCATGTATCAGAGCACAAATGAGAACAGGAAGATGGTGTTGAGGGAAAAGATGAAAAGTATCCGGATGGCCAAGAGTGAAGGAGTTATTTCATACCTTAGTCAAATCACAAAAGTAAGGGACAAGTTGTAAGCAGTAGGGGAGGCAGTGGGAGAAGTTGAGCTTGTTCGAACAACCTTGAATGGTGTGTCAAAACCATGGGCTATGTTTGTTCAGGCAATTGTGGGGCGTGAAAACTTGCCTTTCTGGGAAAGGCTTTGGAACGATTTCATTCAGTAGGAGACCCGAAGAGGCTATCTGCAGGGCAGTTCATCTAGTGTTAAGGAGGAGGAGGAGAATGTGGCTCTTTCAACCAAATGGAGGAAGGGGAAGCCCAAGACTCAAGGACCCACAGGTCCAAGTAAGCAGCAGGGAAAACCAAAGAAAAATGGGGAGAGAGACCTTACCAAAGTAAAATGTTGGTGTTGCTAGAAGATGGGACACTATGCAGTGACGTGTCCTGAGAGGAAGAAGAAGAAGACACAGAACATGGCATCTTCAGCTGAGGTGGATGATTTCTCTTCGAGATTTGATCAGGACTTTGCCTTTATGGAAGAGCAGTTAGGTAGCTCAGTATCTTCCACGTTGTAGTATATTGACAGTGGTGCTTCTTGCCACATGACAGGTGTTCGTGAGCAGTTTATAGAGCTTAGACAATAGACTCATGAACTGGACATCATTTTGGGAGACAACCGAGTTGTGAGCGTTGTTGGGAATGGCACAGTGGCTTTTTAGAGGGAGTCTTTACATCCTCTGAAGTTGCTAGAAGTATTGTATGTTCCAGGCCTTAAGAAGAATATTGTTTCGGTTTCTTGTATCGAGGACAGAGGATATGTGGTGACTTTCAGAGATGGGCATGTACTCCTTTATCCAAAGGGAGGTAACATTTCAGAGGCAAAATTCATTGGAGTTCGATACGGGAGGATGTACAGGATGATATGGGAGGCATCAGGGGCATTTGTGTGCATGACCAGCAACAGAGATTTATGTGAGCTATGGCATAGGAGGATGGGGCATTTGCATCATGGAGCTCTGAAGATTGCTAGGGAGATCACCACAGGTATCCCAGAGTTTAGCATTGAGCATGATAATGTTTGTAGGGGGTATGCTTTTGGCAAGTGCACCAAGGCTCCATTTCCAGGACGAGATAGAAGGACTACAGGTATCCTTGATTTGATACATTCGGATGTTAGTGGCAGGATGTATTCTCCATCATTGAGGGGTCATGAGTACTATGTATCGTTCATTGATGACCACTCCAGGAAGACCTGGATTTATTTCCTAAAGCATAAGGGTGAGGTCTTTGCACAGTTCCAAGAGTTTAAGGCTCTTATTGAGAACTAGACAGGAAAGAAAATTAAAGTATTGAGATCTGACAATGGAGGTGAGTATGCCTCGGATGAGTTCATTGATTTTTGTACTACGGAGGGCATCAAAAGGGAGATGACAGTTCCTTACAACCCAGAGCAAAATGGGGTTGTGGAGAGGAAGAATAGGTCGATAATTGGAGTTGCCAGATCGATGATTCATGACCAGGGATTACCTTTGTTCTTGTGGGATGAAGCCTGCAACACTGCAGTTTATCTACGGAATCGGAGTCCTCACAGGGCAGTTGGGGATATGACTCTCGAGGAGGTTTTTACTGGGCAGAAGCCTTTGGTTGAGCATTTGAGGATTTTTGGATGTATCACGTTCTCTCATGTTCCCAAAGACAAGAGGACGAACATGGAACCCATAGTTGAAAAGGGTTTACTTGTGGGTTACAGTGAGACTTCTAAAGCCTACCGGCTTTACATTCCTGCACTCATGAGGGTTGTTGTTCGGAGGGATGTGAAGTTCGAGGAGGAGAGGGCTTGCAGGAGGTCACGGGAGTTAGAGGAGAGACAACCTTCGACTTCTCAGCAACAGGGAAGTCAAGTACAGGGAGTTGGGACTCAGAGTTCTAGCACAAGAGGCACTGGGGTGTCATGGATTACAGGTTCACCAGTGGTCATAGTACAGATTGGCTCACAGGGCAGTCCACAGGTCAACTTGTCGAGAACTTCACAGTTTAGTCCCCTGGTTGATAGTTCACATGGCACTTCAGGTTCTATAGGCACAGGTACAGATGGTCAGAGTACTGGGTCATCGGGCTCAGTTGGTCACCTTTCAGAGGTATCTTCTTTGGGTGAGGTTGAGGAGGCTATTTCAAGGAAGAGGAAGCCCAAGTGGCTTCAGGACACCTTGAAAGAAGCTGAGACAGTAGGGAATCCGAGAAATTCCACCAGGGAGAGCAGGCCACCGGAGAGATTCTGCAGTTATGTAGCGATGGTGACCGGTATTACTAAGTTCGAGCCTTCTAGCTATGAGGAGGCAACCACACAGCAGGTTTGGAGGGAAGCCATGGTGGAGGAGTATGCATCCATCGTGCAAAATGATGTGTGGGAGGTTGTACCCAGGCCTGAAGGGAAATAAGTGATATCCTCCAAATGGCTTTATAAGATAAAGTATGTTGCAGATGGAAGCATTGAAAAGTATAAGGCTTGATTTGTGGCGAGAGGGTTTTCACAGAGAGAGGGAGTTGATTACAGTGAGACCTTCGCTCCCGTAGCTCGATATACTTCGATTCGGTCTGTTATTTCGATTGCAACAGAGATGGGGTGGAAGATTCACCAGATGGATGTCAAAACCGCCTTTTTCCATGGCATTATTCAAGAGGAGATTTATGTTGAGTAGACACTTGGTTTCGAGGCTTACAGTGGAGAGTCCCATGTTTGTCGCCTGAAAAAGGTGTTGTATGGTTTGAAGCAAGCTCCCAGAGCTTGGTGTTCTCGCATTGATACATACTTGCAGCATATGGCTTTCATGAAGTGTGATGCAGACCCCAACTTGTATTACATTGTTGTTGATGGTGAGATGCTTATGCTTATTCTTTATGTTGATGATTTGTTCATTACAGGTGCAGAGAAATTTATTGAGGGTTGCAAGAGGGATCTTGCCTCAGAGTTTGACATGAAGGATATAGGGTTGATGCATTACTTTTTGGAGTTGGAGGTGTGGCAGGAAGAGGGGTATATCTTCCTAGGACGGGGAAAATATACAGTTGATATTCTCAGCAGATTCCACATGGGTGATTGCAAACCCATGTCCACTACCATGGACAACAATGGGAAGGAGCTTTATTCCTCTGATTCTGGGTTGGTGAATCCTACATTATATCGTTAGCTCATTGGTTCCTTGATGTATTTGGTCAATACACAACCAGATATTTGTTTTGCAGTTAATACTCTCAGTCAGTTTATGCTGGAACCCAATAGAGTACACTGGACAGTTGCAAAACATGTGCTTCGGTATTTGATGGGCACTATTGACTATGGTCTAGATTATGTTCGTCATGATGGAGTGCGACTCCCAGGATTCATAGATTCAGATTGGGCAGGTTTAGTTTCAGACAGGAAAAGCACACCAGGTTATTGTTTTGGATTGGGTTCGACTATTGTATATGGCTTAGTCGAAAGCAAAAGTATGTTGCTTTGAGCTCAGTTGAAGCAGAGTATATGACTGCGAGCCAAGCCTCTTGTGAGGCCATTTGGCTTCGCAAATTGTTGACAGGTTTGTTCAGACGGGAGTTGGGGCCTACAATGATTTATTGCGACAATCAGAGTTGTTTAAAATTCACGGAGAATCCGATATTTGATGATCGGTCCAAACACATTGAGATCCGATATCACTTCATTCGTGATCATGTTCAGAGAGGGGTTGTGAAGCTTGGATATGTGTCTACAGATGAGCAGGTGGCTGACATCCTCACAAAGTCTCCTCCGAGAGGAAAGCATGTTTATTTCAGGGACAAGATAGGGGTGGTAAGTAACACCTTCCTCGGTAAGAGGGAGTGTTAATTTTTATATCGAGGGAAGTGGTGTTCCTTAGGCTTGGTCTCTTTGCCTAGGGAAATGTGACCACTTTAAATGTGAACCCCTTTTATTTCATAAAGTGAAGGTGACTTAGGAAATAAAAGCTAAGTGGGTCTTTTATTTAAGTTCGGTGAATAAAATATTAAAAAGTGATTTTAATGTGCACTTTATTTTCCACCGTTGATTTAATTCATTATGAGCCTTTGGATCATGTGGACACCCAAAAGTCACTTTGGGAATATGGAAGGTCAAGAGGGGAAAGAGACCATTAAATGTCTCTGATGAGTCCATTGAGGGAACACACACTCACACAAGTATTCGTTGAAGAGAGAGCAGATTGAAGAGCAGGAAGAAGATCATTTCCAGAAAAGAGTGGCATGGATTTTCATGCAAAGTTGGCCACGGAAATCGAGGCAAATACCATCATTTATTACATCCATAACCAGTCCGTACAATACAGATTTTCTGCACGAAAATTGAGGCAACCGTACACCATTTATTGAATCCGTACGATCGTACGGATCCATACAGACTGCACAGAAATCGAGGTTCGTATAGTGTTGTTCGTACAACGTACGAAATTTCTGAGAAAGCTTGGCTCAGATTTCAAGGTGGTTGATTGGCACGATTTCCAAGAAAGTTTTGTCTTGGGAAAAGAGAGATAAGTTGTCTTTGTTGTGTGTTTTATTTTCTACTGCAAATGTAATTTCTAGATGCTTGACAATTAATAAAAGAAGTTGCCCTCTCAGAAGAACAGGTTTCCCCCACCCTGGGGGTTTTTCCTGGGTCATTTTTGGACCAAAATTTCCTGTGTATTGTGGTTATTTATTGCTGAGTTATTTCTGCATTTAATTTCCAGTCAAAGAAGTTGTCTCTTGTGTTTCAAATTCAGCAATTTCATTTCGAGAATTTAATAAATGTTATAAGATAATTTTTTGTTCATGGGTTGGGAATTAAACTATGGGAGTAATAAGGAGTGACTAAAACCTGATTGGGGACATCAAATTTGTTCACTCAAGCATGAGGTCTATGCAATGTGCAACACATGGGGTCCAAAATATTGTTTTGTGTTTCTCCTCTAACATCTTCCCAGCAAGAACATAGTTAGAGGCATTATCTGTGATGACCTGAACAACATTGGCCACCCCCACCTCCATAACAACCTCATCTAATAGCTCAAA
>SNQJ01S0035573.1:73979-95526 GCA_010110895.2 Picea sitchensis | reverse complement strand
CCCATAGCATTTCTTATCCCTGCATTTGTTTCCCTTTTTTTTGAAAAAATATTGGTTTTCATACACTTTGGATTAAAATAAAATAAAATTCAAGTGCCTATAACCTCGTTGATTTTTTTCAACTTACCTCCACCGCTCTTCATGAAGCTTCCTCCAAGCACCTCATTAATTCTCTACAACTTACCTCCACCGCTCTTCGTACAGCTTCCTCCATGGTTTCTCAGGGTTCCATCTACCTACTCAAGCGAATGAGACTACCAAGATAGAGTTTGCATAATCCATATCTGTCATGTAGCCAAGTTCCGTCAAATCCATATAGCTTTCACTGTAAATTGATCTTGAGACAAATATTGAGGTTGAGTGCATCATAAGGCACATTTACTCGAACAAACATGGAGGTTGAGTGCATCACAAGGCACATTTACTCAAACAAACATGGAGGTTGAGTGTATCAGAAAGCACGGTTACTCGATGTAGCTTCGGATTAAATCTTGATAACCAGCTAGATTTTGAGTGCATTGGACAATTACGAGATGGGGATAGATGGGGGTTGAGTGTATCACATAACAACATTCTATGTCCATGGATTTAACACAGTCTCCTAGATTTCTTTCTCTATTTTCATGAATGTGAAATTCTCTTTGTTTTCATGTATCTAAAAATGGTTACATGAATTCACTTATTGTACCTTATAGTCCTCAACTTTGGTGCGGGTCTGAAGCAATTGTGGTCTTCTCAACTTTTGCGTGGGTATAAAACAATTGTGTTTCTCCATTATTGTTGTCTTCCATATACAGGTAAATTTCTCAAATTTTCTTGCTATGTTCTTATTCTTTCTCTGTTTAACTATATATTCATACCATTTATCATACATGTTTTGTATTTATATGTAGAAACAGAATAAAATTTCTATAGGAAAGCGTTAATTACCACCAATAACCTCTCTTTTAATATCCAATATTTCTTTGGCTCATCTATGCTTTCAAACTCCTTGATTAAGGGTTTTAGTTTATTTCACCATCTTCTTCATTTTATCGTGGGATGGTAAAATTTGTCTTGCAACGATTTGATAACATAGATGGCATTGGCTATTTACAATTAACAAGAATGTAATATAATATCGATGCAACTTCCTTTGGAAGCAGCCCTCCATGGTCTCCTACATATATAACACAAACCTACAAGTAATACATATACACAAACCTATAAAAATAAGAATCACCATGCATATAACTCCATTAAACTAAACTAAGAACCTTCCATGGATTATATACTCATTGTGCATGTATATCAGATATCAAATCTTTATATTTTATCGAATATAGATCTCAGTGTCTATGTATCAATATTATATGTCAAAGAAAAGATATCTCAATTCATGCACACCTTCTTAGCAGAGATCCCCAGTAGGCATAATGCCAACAGAAACTCCAAAAATGTTAAAACCGCCATGTAGTATTTCTTCCAAGCTTGTGATATTAGGCCTACGCCTAGATCCATGATGTTTCTGATTAAAAAAAATGAAGTTGAAACTCCTCTCTTTTCTTCACTTCCTTTACACAAACATAGAGAAAGTATTAGAATAATAATCAATAAATCCATACCAAAAGGATTGTAGAAAGAACATGTCAAAAAGAACTTATCATTTCAAGATTGACCTAGTGTTATTAAGGATAGACTGCATTACTAGCAGCAAAAACAACACATTTTTTATTATTGCAAGGAAGAGGTATAAAATATTTGAGCCCTTGATGTTGTAGACAAATATGTATCCGATCAGCCCTTCATTTTTCTTTTTCCTATTTTTATGGAGGAAGAGGAGGATCGTCTCCTGGACATAGCCAGCAGCAACACAGGTAGTAAAAGTTGCATCAAAAGGTCATCTCTGTTAGTAATAAACCAAAAATCAAACCACCAAAAAACTAAGCCAACAAAATTAAAATTCCAAAGGTCTCAGCATAGGAGAATGCCCAATTATTATTATAGATTTACCATGCATCGCAACAACCGAAAGGCCCCCATCCATCACCACCACAAGAACCAGGAGGGGGAGGATCGGGACTGCCCCCACCTCCATGACTGGGAGTTGGAGGATATCCAAGACCTTCTTGAGAATACATCTTAAAATTGTATCTCAATAACAATAATATTTTCTTTCTTGGCATTCTTCAGATCTGCGTTCTTTTAGTTTTATATGCAAAATTGTAGATATAATGACTTATATTGATCTCTGGGACTGCCCATGATGGCATGTTTTACACCATGTATGAACTTAATATATAGGAAAAATCATGTAACACGACAACTAATTTCATCCTTAGGGATTATTTCAATGTCCCCAGCATCACCCATGCCAAAGAAAAATGCTCACAAAATATCGACTAGCTGCAAGGAAGAAAAAGTTAGGCTTCATACTACCACAAATTGTATGCTCATCTTTTGTTCATGTTCATCTACTCGATCAAGAAAGGAACTTGACATGGAATAGACACTTTGATAGTTATTTTTTACATCACATGTCAAAGTGTATAGTCAAAGAATGTGCACTTGGATAGTAATTTTTTTGTCATGTGTCAAAGAATGTGCACTTGGACAGTGATTTTTTAGGTCAAAGAATGTGCACTTGGATAGTGATTTTTAGGTCAAAGAATGTGCCAAGGACTACGAGAAACAAGTGTAGTATGAATGTTAATATGGTGACTATATGTCACTTGCATTGCTAGGTGTAACCGCATGTGTTTCACTAAACAAAAGAGTGCTGCCAATGCAAACGTATCCATGAACATTACAATGTTTTTCTTTCCAAAACCACCATTAGCAACTTCACAAGCTTCCAAGCTTCATAGTAATTTCTCATGGATATATATTAGTACCCAATATGACACCTATCCCAATTTCCCTCCCATCCTCTATTGCTACGGCCTTCCTTACATCCTCTAGATAGAAATTCACTCAACACAATAGAAGACAAATAAAGAACTTCATAATGGAAACCACCATGATTGTTGTCATCTACACTGAAAGATAATTGGAGCCAATGATTTCAATAAATAGATGTCATCAACTCCCTGCAATTCTATACTTATCAAGTCACCAGAAGGCTAAGAATGAAACACGTAGTGTTGTCTGGATTGACTTGTGAGGACTCTCATGTGTGGTGTGCAAGATTTGAATGGTTGTAGTTCTTTGTTAATGAATATAATGGTGATGTTAATTTATACTTAACATGATTCTGTTAATAACATAGCCATGAGGATGAAGCAATAGAATTTTACACAGTATCATTGAAGTCAAACAATTCAACCATTCTATATTGCACTTTCGTTGTTTTATCAGGTTCTTGATAATTCCCTATTTATTGACCCAGTAGAGACTAAAAACCTTGTTTCTGTATTTTTTTAAATTTTACTTTGACTACCTTTGAAACTAAATTTTAAATTGAAATATAAATTGAAATAATTTTGACATATAAAAAAAAAAAAAAATCAATTTTATAATATGAAATTTTATGATTTTTATATAATTTTATAAAAAAATTAATAAATTGAATAAAAACAATTTACTTTATATTCATTAATGTAAATTTATTCAAACATTAAATATCACATTTATTCTACTTTTTTCTTCCTTATTATATTTTTTACTTCTCTTTTTTTTAACAAAATTTAATAAATTATTATTTTCCCTATTTGAAAATTCATTCTCACAAAAAAAATATAAACAGGATATTGTTGTTGCTTTTAGGGCATTAGAAACTTTTTTTTCTTAAAATTTACTTTGAAGATCCCCTAGGAAGTAAATAGCTTTTGTTATTCTTTTAAAATAATTTAAGTCGGGCTGCTTGTTTTTCCATGTCACTCTTAATTGCGTTGATTCCCGATGATCATCATCAACATTTCCTCTCTTTTGTATAAATTCAAAATGTGTTTCTTCAAATCAAATTTCAGAATCTATCTGCACTACTGAAAGTTATTATGGTTACTCTTTTGAGTATGGTGA
Source organism: Picea sitchensis (assembly GCA_010110895.2). Classification (NCBI taxonomy): domain Eukaryota; kingdom Viridiplantae; phylum Streptophyta; class Pinopsida; order Pinales; family Pinaceae; genus Picea; species Picea sitchensis. The sequence continues at coordinate 91,527 of SNQJ01S0035573.1, read as the reverse complement.
TGGGAATGGTACTCTTGGTTACTACATGTCTGATGAATTCGATTATAATCAATATGTGAGTCAATATATAACAAACAATGCTTCTGCCAATATAACTTTTGGGTTCGACATTTCAATCACTCTTCTCAACAAATGTTTTAAGTTTTTACATTCTTGCTTTGGTTTTCTAAATGTAAAGTAATATATTGTAGTCAGCTTTACCCTTTCTTTATTTTTCCTTCTTCCTTTTTTAACATAATTTAATAAATTAACTTTTTTCTTCTTCCATTTCTTTTTAATATATGCGTATTAACCTCTCTAATTTGTGTATGTATATTTATGCAAATTTTTTAATGTAAATTTATTGCCTTTATTTTTAATGTAAATTTATGTGTACATATGTGGTATGCGTTAAAATTTTCTGTAGATCCAAATTTATTGTACATCCGCCTAGATATTGACAGTGGCATTCAATTTGTTTTATTTGCCGTAGAATTTTTTTATTCGATTGGAGCGATTGCAATTTTATTTTTCTATGATATCTATATTACAACATACTTTTTCAAATTGTAACTTTGCAATGGGTAGGATCGTAGATTTGGATGCTTGAGATTGCAATTATCTTTGAGAAAAATCATGTCAAAATACCCATAAGAAAATGAAAAGTTTTAAATGTCGCAAAATCATGTCAAAATACCCATAAGAAAATGAAATGGTTTAAATGTGGGTTATCTTACCATCTTCGTAATCATTGTTGAGTGTATAACTTATATATCCTTAAAATTTTCTTTACTATATCATTTTTCTTGCAATTTTTACAAAAGTTCAAAGTTAATAAGTTTTTTTCTTTAATATTTTATTATTTTAAACAGATTTCGTAAGAAACTTACAATGATACTATTTTTTAAAACTACATATACTCTAGATATCATATGAGAGTATGTTTTTCTTTTGTATATACAAACATGCAAAATAAAAAACCATGTCTCTTTAATATTTTATTGAGTATTTGTAAGAAGTACACACTGTTAATTTGTTTTTATGGGCATTTTTAAAAACTCCAAAGTTAATAAGCTTTTTATTTTAATATCTTATAGTTGCATTGAAGTTGAAAAAAATGATATTTTTTTTTTAATAATTTAACTCAGATTCATGAGAAGCATATAATGGTAATATTTATTTTTTTTTTAAATGCATATACTCTCTAAATTATGTTCAAACTATACTTGTGTGAGCCTTTTCAGGTTTCTTTCTCTTTATAATCACATAGAATTGTCTTTTCTCTCATCTTCTGGCAGATGTTTTATTTAGTCTCAATAAAGATATCATTTGCGATTGTGAATGTGAATGGTTCCACTCATACAAATATTGTTTCTGAATGTGAATGTGAATTGTTCCACTCTTAAGATGTTTTACATAGTCAAACTTAAGTTAACTGTATTGTATCCATTGTGTATAGAATATTAGTTGATTTTTCTTTTTACTGCTGCCAAAATTCCCTACATACAAAGCCAATTTGGAATAATTTTACTACTCTTATATCTGCTACATAGCTTGGAAATGAAAAAAAAAAAAAACTCTCAACTTTAAAGTTTCTTTAAATTTTTTTGGGTTTGTTATTTTTCACCAGTTCTACATTTTATCTTCAGTTTCTGATTTAATCTCTTGCACTTTCTCAATTTATGTTTTCCTCTCTTACTATATTCAGTTTGTTTTTCTCTTTTAAAATATCATTTTTCCTTTGTTTAAATTTTTAAGCTTTATTTTATCTGAATCTCTTTTTCTTATATATATATTATTCATTCTATCTTTTTGAAATAAATGTATTTGTCTTTCATGTTGTTTTGAAATTGCACATATTTACCTCATATAATAAGGTAACATCATTTACTCGTTGTATCTTTAAACAATTTGTTTCAAAACCCTCCCACTTTATGTTTTCATAACTTACTTTGTACATCATGGCATTATTGGCATGGAATGGGTTCCATTATGTAGTACGCATATCTTTAAACGTTATTTTTTTAAATCCCTCACTATCTTATACTTTTATGTTCTCATTTTCAACTTGCATTCATTGTGCTGTGTTGAAAAATTGGAGTAGCTTTACTTTGTTGTTCTCATTTTGAACTTGAATTCATTGTAATGTGTTGAAAATTTGAAATAGCTTTTCTTTTGCCAACATGATTTAAAAATTGTATTCTAGATTTCTAAAAATACATAGTGCACATGAGTTTCAATTATTTCTATCCTTTCTTTTTGAGGAAGGAAAATTATCATTACATTATTGTATTTTCCTTCAGATCGTTTTGTTGTCTACGTACTACTACTCAATTCCTATGTTTGTAATAGGCCTAGGAAGATTCCAATAAATTGCATAATTATGAACATATGAGATTATAGAGTTTTCATCGTTCTCCACCGTGAATTTCACATTTTATGTGCAACACATCATTTATATTGCATAACAAGAATTAAACAAACTTACTATACATACTCATCGATTTATCTATGCTTCATGTTGTGCTTGTTGATATTAAATGATATGTAATCCCTATTTCTCAATAAATTGCTCCCCCTATATACTATGTATCTATTTTAGTTTGTCAACGTAGAACTGTAAAATTTCAATAACAGTACCATCATAGTTACATTTAAATATTATATGTAGAGTGATAATAAGATTAAGTAACCTAGCATATATATATAAATGGTTCGGCTTATGTAACTACTTCGATACATACTTTAATAATTTGTCAACGCACTTATTTTCAACGGAAGTAAACACATCTTTATAATTCTTAGTCATCATAGTAAATATAAAATGTTTTTACTTCCATTCAAAACAATTTTTTTGGTAAGTTATTACATCATACTTTTATTCACTTGTCACACACACACACACACACACATATATATATCTTTGAATACTTCTTGGCAAAACTTATCGGGCTCTTCCCCTCATTTTGAGGTTGGTAGCCAGAATAAACATGTTTTTGTAGAAATATGTGGTTTTTTCACTAGCTTGCTTATTTAAGATCTCACCATGTCATTTGCGGGAATTGAACTTGGGTGGGGGAAAACACCCCTCAACACCACCCACTCGTGCTAAGCCATACACACACACATATCATTTACTAATATAATCATTCAATAAAATCATTCATCATTCATTCTATACCGCATACACAATATTTAAACATGTACATGCTACTTTTATGAACAATCTACACATTTCACATGTCCTTACATATTAAATTATATTATCGATCACAATTGCTTGCATTGATATACTTATTATACAATTATTAAGATTATAAGTATACTTTTCAAGTTACACAAATATTTTATAATTTTAGTAAAATGCAATATCTCATCAACTATGTTAAAACCATACATGGGTACAAAAACTGGATCGTGCTAAAAAGATAGAGTATCACTTTATAAGAATACCTAGCATTCTATATAAAGTAACTTGCAATTTACAGTACTTAATACTTAGGATTCTCTATTAAGTAATGTAAATTTTACACTAACAAGAGGATTATGTATCAAGCCGAGTGAAGGATAGGTTTGTAAAGCAATGTGTGGGTTATGACGATTGCGTGGGTTAAACTTTTTGAGGATGTGTCCTCTTAGTCTTATCATATGTTGTTTCTCCACTTTATGTGGATCCATGTCATTCACTCCCTTATTTTGTTTTGGTTTAATTTCCACTCAACTTGTACCAATAATTTAGGGATTGTAGGGTTTATCGTATGTATCTATGAAAGGAACTTCCTACTTTTTATACAATCATATACATCTTACAATATTTTTTATTTAGGTTAGTTTTATGCATTTGAACTTAACAAGTGGAAGTAAAATTTGGATCCCTGTTTGAAACTATTGTCTTAGGCACTCCATGTAGCCTAGCAACTTCTCTCATATAAATTTTTGCGATATTTGTTGCCTTGTGTGTAGTCTTTACTCAAATAAAGTGTGGTGATTTAGTCAATTTGTCCATCACCACCATGATGGAATCATGTTGCTTCACTGTTCTGTGCAGCTTAGTAATAAAATTAACTGAGACAACTTTCCACTTCAATTCTGGAATGGGCAATGGTTGTAGCAAACCTATTGGGTGTTTATGTTTTGTTTTAAATTTTTTGCATTCCGGACATTTGGCTATGTAATTAGCCACTTCTTTCTTCATTCCTGGCCAAAAATATTAGCTTCTTACTGCTACAATTGTTTTCTGATATCCTGGGTGCCCTACATATGGCACATTATGCATCTCCTTCAACACCGCATTTTTTAGCTCAATGGAATATGGCACATACACCTGACCTTTGTACATGAGAATTACATCTTCTTTCAGCTCATAATAATTAATTTTTTGCGGAAAATTTCCTTGTTGTAATGTCTCTTTTATTTTTAAATAATTCTGATCTAAATTTGTTGTTGCGACAATTTTGTCTTTCAAATCTGTCATGTACATGCTAATGGCTACAATATGGACTTCATGAGATCTATTGCTGAGTGCATCGGCCACTTGATTTTCCTTTCCCTTTATGTGCTTAATTTTGAAGTCATATTCACCCAAAAATTCCAGCCATCTATTTTGCCTAGCATTTAGTGTTGGTTGTCCAAACAAATGCTTCAGCCCACAGTGGTCTGTCCTTAGCTCGAATTTCTTACCCACAAGGTAATTCATCCATATTTTCAATGCATGTACAATATTTTCTAACTCCAAGTCATGGGTAGCATAATTCCTCTCATGCTCTTTTAATTTTCAGGACTCATAGCATACCACATGATCCTTTTGACTAATGACCCCACCAAGCCCTTCCTTGCATGCATCGGTGCACACAACAAAATCTTTGTTTGGATATGGAATCTTCAAGATTGGATAATTTGTCAATATTGTTTTTAACTATTGAAAACTCTCTTCACACTTGAAAATCCATACAAACTTCACACCCTTATTTTGCAAAGAAGTGATTGGACTTGCAATCTTTGAAAACCTTTTTATAAATCTTCGGTAAAACCGGCAAGACCCGTGAATGATCTGACCTCTGTCACATTCTTTGGCATTGGCCATCCTCTAATGGCCTCTATCTTCTTAGGATCTGCTTCTATCCCTGATGTTGATATTATATGCACCAAGTAGTGAATCTTCATTTGATAAAAATGCACTTACTTATCTTATCATATAATATGTGCTCTCTCAAAACTTGTAAAACCATTCTTAAATGTTTTGCATGTTCCTCTTCTGATTTGGAATAGACGAGTATATTATCTAAGAACACAATCACAAACTTGTCCAAGTACTCCCTAAACACTCCATTCATCAAACACATAAAAAAAAATGGGGCATTTGATAGTCCAAATGGCACTATCGTGAATTCATAGTGCATGTATCTTGTTCTTAATGATGTCTTGTTGATGTCTTATTCCCTTATCCTTAATTAATTATAGCTTGATCTCAGGTCAATCTTTGAAAATATTCTTGCACCTTTGAGTTGATCAAACAAATCATCAAGGTAAATGATACTTATTCTGTACGATAACCTTATTAAGTTGCCTGAAATCAATACACATTCTTAAGATTCCATCCGTCTTCTTCACAAACAGAAATGGGGCTCCCCAAGGTGACACACTTGAGCGTATATACCCTTTTTTTAACAAATCTTCAACCCACATCTACAACTCGTTCAATTCCAGTGTACCCATTATTTATGGTGTCTTAGACACTAAGGCATCTCCTAGCACCAAATCAATAAAGAAATCAATGTCTCTCTTTGGTGGCAATCCGAGAATTTCTCTAAAAATGTCTTCCAAATCCCTCAAGACCGGATGATCTTCAATTCTTGCCACTTTATCTTTGGTTTCCTCCTCCATATGGGCTATAAACACCTAACATCCCTTCATGAAGCTCTTCTTCAACTGCATAGTTTAAATCTCTCTAACAACAATAGCTCTTGGAATTCCTTGAATCTTGCCTTGTTGCCCTTCCTCATCGATACATGTGATTTTCTTGTTGTAAAAGTTTAGGACAACATGGTGCTTTTCCAAACAATTCATGCCAATTAGACAGTCATATGAACCCAATGGTATGATGTTTACATATACCTTCATGTTGAGTCCATTCATGTCTATTTGACAATCTTTAACCAAATCATTGATCTTTCTCTTAGCCCCCATGGCTAACTGAACTAACCAAGATTTCTTATGATTACTTCTTTGCAAGTGAAATATTTCAATAATGTTAGCATTTATGTAACTATGACTAGATCCAGAATCAATTAAAATTGTTATGGGTTGGTTATCAATCTTACCTTCCACTTCGATCATGGGGGGTTTATAATCTGCTTGCTTGTTTTTCAAGGCTACATAAATCCTTGGCATACTTCCTCACATGTCTCCCATTGTTTCAGCCTCCTGAATGTTGTGGAGAATCCTCATTCTTTCTCCTTTATGAGGGAAGTCCTTAGATAAGTGATTTCCCCAACATTGAACAGGTTGTCGCCTTGACCTTTTCCAAAATGAATCCACATTCTTTTGAACATTTTGAGTTTCCTGGCCTTGTTGACTTGCTTGGGAGTTATTTCTGAAAAGGGTGGCTTAAAACCTTTCTACCTTTGATCCTTTTCCTCTTTCATCATGTCATTCCAAGTCTTTTGGAACACTGGAATTACTTTTCTTTTCTCATAAAGGTGTCTTTCTCTCCTTATGGTTTCCTCCAAGGTCTTGGGGTTGTCATATTGAATCTTATCACTATAGAAGGAGGGTAACCCACTTAGAAACCTTTGGATTTTAACCTTCTCATCCTCGATGAAGTCAACATACTTCAACAATTCAAAGAATCGCTTCTCATATTCCTACATTGTCATGGTTCCCAACTTGAGTTCAAAGAACTCTTTCATCTTTCTCTCATAGTAATGCTTGGACAAATATTTCTCTTAGAAATATCCTTTGAATTCCCTCCATGATATTCTCTTCTCATAGAGGTTCTTGGCTTGCTTAAGTTTATCCCACCGCATGGTTGCCTTTCCTTGCAAGTGGTAGGTGGAAATCCTAGCTTGTACCCGGGATGGGTAGTCATGCAGCTGGAAATATTTCTTCATTTCCAACATCCAAGCCTTTGCCTCGTCTCCTTTCCTGTGCTCACCATTGAAAGTAGGTGGATTTATTTTCCTTAGTTCACCTTTCAAGATGTCTTCCTCATTCCTTTTTCTTTGCCTCCAAACAAGAGACACACTTGGGATGATTCTTGGTCCTGAACTTGCATGAGTTCTTCTAGTGGACTACCTTGGAGAATGATGGAGCCTACTGATGCTTCTTGACTCCCTATCATTTCCATGATCATCCCTTTTTCTATGAGATATAGATGTTGATACTTTTCTAGCACTAGTTGCTTGCTTGGTGCTAGAATGTTTGTTAACTTGCTTATGCAACATGTTCAAGCTCTAAAGTATCTCTTCATGAGCCTTCATAATCCTTTCATTATCATCCCTGTAGCTTTGCAACTCCCTATGCAGTCTTCTCATAGTGACAATCTCTTGCCTATCTCTTCTTCCATTTGACTTTGTCTCACCATTCCCCATGTTGATATGCAAACCTTTGAACTCTTCCCCATGGTTGTAAGACCCTTGAGCATATTCCATGACTTTAGTCCTTATATAAGAACTAAGTTTCTTTCTGTACCTCTAATTCTGCAATATTTGCAGCCAACAAAATTTGTTAGGCTAAAATAATTAACAAGATCCATGAAATTATGTACAATTGTGTTCTCATATTGTATCATAATTCTTTCTTTCATGATTTTTCCCGAAAAGTTTCAACACTTAGATTTTTTTTTCATCTATTCGGACTCGTGAACTTGTAGATTCACGAAAGCATAATTCTTCCTTTCATAATTTTGTCCAAAAATTCTCAAAACTTAGATTATTTTTCCACTTCTTTGGACTCGCGGACTCACAGACTCACAATATTGTAACTTTTCCTTCATAAGTCTGTCTGAAAAGTCTCAATACTTAGTCATTTTTCCACTTTGCGGATTCGTGGACTCACGGTCTCACGGACTCATAATAAGTCCAACACTTAGTCATTTTTCTAATTTTGTGGACTCACGGACACATAACAAGTCCAACACTTAGCCATTTTTACCTTTGCAGGCTCGTGGACTCACGGACTCATAATAAGTCCAACACTTAGCCATTTTTACCTTTGCGGACTCGTGAACTCACAGACTCATAATAAGTCCAACACTTAGTCGTTTTTAACTTTGTGGACTCACAAACTCATAATAAGTCCCAACACTTAGTCATTTTCTAACTCCATACCTCTTTGTACCTACCACCATGGCAGTACACGTCACCTATCTTCACGTCAGCTGACACATGGCCTCCACGCCATGTCATGATGACATCAACATACGGAAAATACCATTTTTTTTCCAATTGGCTTATTTTTGAAATTTCCCAAGGGGCTTAATTCTTCACACTTCCCTTGAAATTCCTCTCAATTTTACTGCAGTAATTTCAACAAATGAATTTCAAACATCCTTTTTCTGACAATCCGTCAAATAGTTTTCCTGCATAATATGTAATTTTCACTTTTGTGTTCCACTTAATTCACCCATTCAAGCTCAGTGTTAAAAATTGGGCTTTGATACCACTTTTTAACGTACCCAACCACCATGGTTGGGCCATGTCATGCAAAAAAAAACTCTTTTCATTTCTGATACCATTTTAGTAATGTACCTAGCCTCCAACTAGGAAACAATACATGTGGAATACACATAACATGAAACTTCTGCTAATTAAGGCCATTCTTTTGTTGTTATTTGTTTTCCCATAGACTACCGCTATAATTTATAACAGATTTAGCTACAGTAATAACCATAAAACTTATGGATTTGAAACATGCTAATAATCAACATGAGATACAACTAAATGGTTTATTACGGCACCATATAAGTCATTCTCAATCACACAGAGTTCATGCACAACAATAACACATGTAAATAACTCAGTATAAGATAGAACACTTATCTTAAACAAGAATCATCCAACCAACTGCTTGGGACAGACGTTCCACCCAACCGTAGACTAATTGTTCCAAATCTCAATCGCCATTCACCCCCAAGTTCAAGCTAGAAATCCACAAAAGAGGGTGGTCTCTCATAGTATACTCACAACTCATAAATCTCTCAACCCAATTGATGTTCTCCTACAACTATCTCGAATTTTCCACCAACTCTCTTCCTCTTGACCTGCCCAACCCAAGGAATTCACCATTCGTTTATCAGGGATAACACAAGGGATGTAATATCCATTTATCACGGATAACCCAAGGTATGTACCATCTGTTTATCAAGGATAACCCAAGGTATGTACCATCTGTTTATTAGGGATAACCCAAGGAACATGTCATTCATTTATCAGGGTCTTTCTGGCACAGGTATCTAGGAATCTCTCAACTGGGAACTCAAGGGAAACTGAAGTTAGGAAAACTATCAACAAACCAACAACAACACTTGTTGTTTTAGTGAAACTCACGCAAGAGTTCACTCTTTCGACCTAAAAATCAGGCTCTTCAATTCTCCATCTCCAATTACGCTCCAGACCTTGCCCTCCTATGGCCACACCTGCTCCAACTCTCTTTCCATGCCCAAACTTGACTAACTGCCAAAATTTCTCGAACTATTGTTACTTCTATCTCAACCCATATGAAATTCCTCTCTTTTTATTTTCTTTCTTGACTCACACTCTTCCCCAAGTTGATTGTACTCCACCCCCATCTTCCCAATAACTTTGGGATGTGACCACTCACACCCACCCTCTTACATGTATTCAATGATTGGCTTTGGAAACACTCAATCAGAAATGGGAAGGTTCATATACAATAACAGATTTAGGAAAACGGGTTAAATCCATAAATATGGGTAATTTCCCCCTTGGACCCCTCATGGCCATTATCCTAGACACTCCCCTCTCTTCTGGATTAATTCAGCCCCCATCTATTGTCAATGTCCCCTTAGCAGTTGGCATCACATTTTATTATTAAAACATTGAAATACAATCCACATATTACATCGCTTTGCCCACAGCCACATATTATATCTACATAAGCATTAATCAAATTGGGGATTATAATGGGGATGTTACACAATTTCTTTAATTTCATTATGTTTCTTTCCAAATTCATATCTTGTATACTTAATATATACTCATATAAATATGAATAATGTTGCCTCAATTTAGTTATATTTATTAATTTGCTATAAAATAGATATGTTCTTAATTTCATTTTATTTTTATTGGTTGACCAATGATATTTTACTTTTAATAGTTCCATTCTATTTATATTTAAATTTAAATAGTCTAACTCATGCTTAGTAATTGATTTACATTGTTTTTAAGAACTTTGTTTTTCATTATGTTTATATCCAAAATCATTTATTTTATACTTAATATATACTCATCTCAATATGAACATACTGTAGTCTTCATTTTCATTACAATTAACTTGAATGTGTTTATATCCAAAGTAATATATTTGCTTCTTACTATATACTTATATCTATATTTCAATTTACTTTCATTTATTGAACATTATATTTTATTTGTATTAGTTTCATTCTATTTATATTTAACTTTAAATATTATACCTATATGTTTAGATTTTATCATTTTCAAATCTTCATGGAATAGGGAAATTAAATAGTCCGTATATTACTCTTCTTTGCAGATTGATGGACACATTATTCAAACTCAGAATGTGATGGGTGATAATGTTATCTTACTTCAGGAGTAAGGGTTGTGTGGATTTATGAGCCCCCCTTACACATCCCAAGTTGGATGGTAGACTGGAAATGGACATTTCTTTGACCCCATTTAATGAGGGACCCACCATCAACTATATACAACAATATTTAGGAAATTAATCGCATTGTATACTTAGACAACTATAGACAACAATGCATTATGAAATTACTCACTTCTTTCTCCTTCAACATTTTATCCCTTTCCAAAATTATCCACCCTATATACTTTGACATTTTATCTATTTATGAAATTACTCACCCTATATACTTCGACATTTTATCCATTTTCCTTATATTATTCCTTTACTTTAAACAATATTTTTTGCGCATTTACTTCTAGCAATTTATTTTACATATTACATGTATTGAAACTAATTCTTCGACGTGGGCTAAGCCTTCTACGAAATGGATTCCACGGCGTCGGGTGATGCGGCATATCCGGCGTCGAGTGATGCGGCATATCTGGCGTCAGGATCCCATCCAATAGAAATCATCTCTATTCCACAAAGTCGGCATTGTTACCATGCTCGTTCTCGTCGTTCCCACCATTCCCCACCTTCTCGTTCATCGCCTTGTTCCATGGTCCTCATCGTAGTAGCTTCATGTCCCATCCATGCATTCAATGTAGGGTGGCATCACGTTTGAACCTCCTATGCCCGACCTCCCCTATCCTAAAATAAGATCTGGACCTGCTCTACTCCTTCCATATACCAAAGCAAGTTGTTGCATACATCCTTCCATTGAACAAAACAAGTCTTTGAAGACGAAGACAAATTTTGTGCGCCTAACCAGACCATGTACCACTCAGCGACACAAAACACACTTACTGAATTTTTGATTTACTGATAGGCCAAACTCCTTCTAAGTATATTATGGGCATGCTCCTACCTTTGGTATGCATTCTCACAGAAAATATTTCACAAATACAATACAAAATGGAGTTGATGTTGGATGATGGAAACCAAACAAATAATATTTAACAGATACAATATGAAATGGGGTTGTTATGAAATAATGGAAACGAAGGTCATTATATAGGACCTTGCGCAACATTCCAGTCGGTCCAATAGGGGAATATATCACAGATAAAAACAAAAGTCATTGAAGTCGCCTCTCTTTGTGTTTGCACATGTAATTTATAATTTCCATTTGACGTCCTCACTGCAACTTCCTTTGCAACTCGATTCTCCTACTAGTTTTGATTCAGTCTTGGTTTGACCCTTGGCCAATTTTTGTCACATTTTGTCCCTTGGCCAGTTCCAGTCTCGATTCCAATTTCGATAAATTTGATTAAGAGGTGGATCCACAAAGCTAATAGTTTTTGAAACCCATGTATAGGAAAGCTTTGTGTATTAGCATTGCAATAATCCCATGATGCTTCTTCAGTTTAGATTGATGGAAAAGCAAACCCTGCAATTCTTGGTTCTCTTGTTGTATTTGCAAGCATTCCATGCCAAAGCTCAGAGTAGAATAAGTGATGTTTCTAGCTATGATTGTTTTGATTGTCACACATTAGTTTTATACATAGCACATGCACCTCACCACTTCACTGTGGAATCCATCAGTTAGTTGTTTGGAATTAGGAAATTGATGATAGCCAAACCCAGAAGTTTGGCTAACGAGAACACCCAACTCACTAATGGTTAGTCCTCGTTGATTCCCATCACATGTGGGTGTAGGGAAAATTTCTTCCAAGCCAGTGTTGACCACCAAATTAGCAGAGATGACATTTTTTCTTCAGTTCATAGTAGGAAGTTGCAGAGCCTAAGAAATTATCAAGTTGTGCAAGAAGCCAATCCAAAGTAGATATGTTATGTTATTCTACAATAAAATCACAAAACTTTTCCAAAAACATAACATACCTATTATATCCTTGCGGCATATTCATTGTTTAGAGGTGCTAAACAAGTTGAGAAATCTGAAGAGTGTTTAGTAAAAACAAAAGTCATTGAAGCCGCCTATCTTTATGTCTGCACATGTAATTTATAATTTCCATTTGACATCCTCACTCCAAATTCCTTTTCCAACTTTGTTTTCAAAAAAAAAACAACTTATATCAATAAAAATCAATGATTACATTAAGAGAATATAGTTGTACTTGTAGACTCTGACGGTGTTGTGCAACACGGATGAACGAAGCGAAATTTGGAACAAACGACTTGGACACCTAAATTTTCAAAGTGTGAAGCTAATTTTGTTAAACTCTATGGGGGGTATCCTATTGATTTAATTTCACCTCCTGAATCTCTAGAGTTGTGTGTTGATGGGGGGTGTTGGAACCTCAGGTTTTGATGGTTCATCTCACTTCTACAAGAGATAGTCGGTTGGGAGGTTGACTAACCATTGGAGATAGTCGATCGATCAGTCGACCAAAAGATGCCAAGAACCAATCGAGTAGTTAAATACCTTGTCGGTTGGATAGTCATCTAGCAGTTAGAGATAGTAGGTCAAAAAATTAAGCAACTGAGAAATCGACTACCGGATGGATGAATTAATGGTCGAGTCGACTTGGTAACTAAAATAGATGACTAGGTTAGATCATGAGACTATAAATAAAGGACCCCATGGGTCATTATATATGTAAGTGAACACAATTGAATCAAATGGCGTGTTCTATAATGCATTGTGTTGTTTTGATCATAATGTGTTGAAATGGTGTCTTTAAACACCATCAATCTTCTTTGAAGTTTATTACTCTTTGTTTATTTTGCAGATTATGTTATTGTTCCATTTTGGGTTACCCTCAATTCCCAATGTCATGGGGGAGTATTGAATACCCTACGTATGATAAGAAACTTTATGCCTCAAATCAAGTTGTTAAGAAGTGGAAGCACTATCTAATGGGCAAGGAAACCACTATCCAAACTTATCACCAACTACTATAGTATTTGTAGGCCCAAAGTAAACTTCAGCAAACCAAACATTACAAGTGGATGGGATTTTTGCAGAAATTTCTTATGATCATCAAATATAAGAAGGGAAACACTAATAAGTTTGCATACAAGCTTTCAATGTCACCCATATCCAAGAATATAGATTTTGGGAACTCGTATGCACATGGGCCTTTTACCCATGATGCATAAAAAGAGGCACACACAAAAGATAAGGAATTTAAAAATATGTTTCAGTAGCTATGATGATCTAGGTGGATATCGATGGCCACCCATCTCTTCCAACTGACTCACATACAGTTTTCATCCTAGCAGTTTTTTTCTAGATTTTCGAGTCCTAAACTTCTGGGGTTGTTTTGAGGCCCTAAGAAACGTTTTTTGGGCTTGCCACAAACTCACCATAGTTTGAATTAGAGTGTATTGAAAAAATGTGTAGTCCTCAGATATACCTTTCCAACAGGCTATTGTGCGCCTAAAACGGAGATCGTATGCAAAAGTTATGACCCTGAGAAGTTGATGTACCAACTTACCACATCAGGGCCCACATGACTTTTGGTGCTTCATCTCCTAGGGTTAGGTTTATGGATGTCTAGGGTTTTCTGACTACTTCATAAAGATAAAAAGGCCCAGAGGCCTCATTTTAATGTTCTCAGGTGAATTATGTAGCTGCCACATCTTTTCTGAGAGATTAGCTACCACCATTCGAGCAAGATTGTTTCATTCTACATTTTACAATTTCAACATATTTATTTATTGAATAGAAGTTAACTTTCATTACATCTATGTTATTGTTCACTGTATCTTTTTTTTAATGTTATAGATATGTGTTTCATTTTGTTCTTCTCATAAATCTGGATCAGTGGTATCAAAGCAGTCTGCTCTTCATTTGTTTCTTTGTGCATGTCCCCAACGAGGTCAAGGTAGAAGTAGTTGGGACTCAAACCAGTTGAACCTTTGCAATATCGGCCTCATCCAACCTGAAAGCCACCTATGGGGGAAGAAAAGGGAGATGATGGGGCAGGAGATACCTTTAAATAGTTTCTTGAGGAAGCCCTCAGGCAACAAAGGAACAAGATGATGGATAATTTTGTGCAAATCCTTCGGCGACTGCCAACAGGTGACACATCTTCCTCGAGCAGAGGCGCCACCCCCTTCAAGGTACAAATGAATTTTTATATTCCTATATTTGAAGGTAAAATAGATGCAGATGTTGTAGAAAAATGGTTAAACCTTATAGAAGGGTATTTTTTTGTCCATAACTTTTTCGATAGAGAAAATATTACATTTGTGCTCCTTAAGGTCGTCCCCCATGTCAAATGTCAGTGGGATACTTTTTGTGAGAAAAAGGCAATAGAGAAATCTACATTATTTGTAGTTGCACCCACTTGGGGTTCGTTCAGGGATGTTATTGAGTAACAATAACACCCTATTGGAAGTTATGACGACTTGTATACAAGATAGACCATACTGCGGTAAGAAAGGGACCAAATAGTGCCAAAGTTCACCAATGTCTTCTATACCTTGCGCACCAAGTTGGGTATCAAAGACTCTGAGCGACATCTGGTGTTCAAGTGTTGTGATGGTTTCCATAGATACATCCAGAAAGAAATGGAGTTTATGGACATCTCGTCCTTGGGTGCAGCCTATCGATATGTTGTCAAAATCGAGAAGATACTTAAACAAAAGATGTGGGAATTTGGGTCTACGAACCCCTCATAGCATAAGTAGGGAAAAGGCATCCCCAACATGCAGAATAAAGGATAGAACAAGGATGGAAAACCTTGGGACAATAAGTCTAAGCCGCAAATAAAGAAAGACAATGGGAAGACAAAGAAAGACATTGGGAAGTAGTGCGAGTTCCATAAGGACCCCTGGCATAACACTACCGGAATGTTGCTCAAAGCAGTCATTGGTGGTTGAGGTGAAAGCCTCTAAATCAAATGTACATTCTGAATCTAAGTCAAAACTACAAAAAAGGATATAGATCATTAATGCAGAGCCCAGTTCCATCGTTGCTACCACCAAGATTCATCTCGATGAACTTGATGAACCAGAGGAAGGTGAGTGACTCTTTCATTCACATATGTACGTGAAGGGTACTCTGTTGCACTTCATCATTGACAATGGTAGCAAGAAGAACCTCAACTCAGAGAAGGTCATCAAGTATTTGGCTCTGCCAATAACACTGCACCCACAGTCATACACCATCGGATGGATCTGCCAAGGGAGAAATCTTTGGGTCAACCAAAAGTGTCGCCTACACTACGACATCAAGCCCTTCAAAGATGAGGTATTGTGTGTCGTTTCCCCTCTTAAATTTTGTGATCTTATTTTGGGTCAAACATATTTATCGAAACGTCATGTTGTATATGCATCTAGGCATCATAGTATTATTATTACTTTGGACAAGAAATTCTACATGATACCCGAGGTAGTCCCACCTATTTCCATTTCCTTGATCACTGCCAAGCAATGTAGGAAGGTCATCTCTCAAACTGGGAAGTTTTTCTTCTTTATGGTTAGCACTCAAAGTGAGTGGAAGGTTGCATCCACATCCATCACCTCCATGGAAAATCTCTCCATGCAGTAGAAGCAAGTGGATAAGGTCGTGGAAGAATACAAAGACATCTTCTCCTCACCCACTAGGGTACCTCTGCACTGACAGGTCAAGCATTCAATCGATTTGATCCCTAGTGCACCATCTATCACCACTCTCTATATGAAAATGAGGAAATCAAGCACCAGCTCCAAGAGTTGTTTGAAAAGGGGCACATCTAACCAAGCTCATCACCTTGTGGAAGCCCAATCGTGCTTATGCAGAAAAAATACGGGACTTGGCGACTCTGCATTGATTACCGAGCCTTAAATAAAATCACGTTCAGGAACCGGTACCCAATTGTTCGAATTGACGAACTCCTTGACCAGCTCAATGGGGCCAAATACTTCAAAAATATTGATCTAAAGTCCATCCACCACCAGGCCCCAATAGAGAAAACCAATGTATTGAAGACTACCTTCAAGTCCAAATAAGGTCTTTTTGAATCGTTGGTCATGCCCTTTGGGTTGACGAATGCCCCAAAAAATTTCATGAGGATGATGGATGATATCTTGTGGCCTTTCATCAATTATTTTATGGTGGTGTATTTGCATGACATCCTCATCTTCAACAAGAGTTGGGTGGAACACTTGCATCATATTCAACAAGTTTTGCACACTCTACGGCAACACAAGCTATATGAAAATTTGGAAAATGCTCCTTCGGCATGAACAAGGTCTAGTACCTAGGCTAAATTGTTGATGAGCATGAGGTGCATGTCGATCCAGCCAAGATCTAGGTCATTCATGATTGGCCAGTCCCAACCACACTCACTGAGCTTCAGAGCTTCTTAGACCTTGCCAATTTCTATCGCAGGTTCGTGTTGTGATTCTCCCACATTGCATGGGCCCTTAGCCAAGTGACCAAAGGTGGTGGTAAGGAAAATATCATGTGGGGCCATTTGAAATAGAAATCGTTCAATGATTTGAAGCAACGCTTGTGGTCAACCCTGGTGCTCTCAATACCTGACCTAAAACAACCTTTTGAGATTGAGACAAATGCTTCAGACTATTTTTGGGCACAGTTCTCACTCAGCACAAACATCATGTGGCCTATCATAGTGAGACACTATTTGATACTATTTGTAAGTACCCCTCTTATGACAAAGAAATGTACTCCATTGAACAAACCTACTACCAATAGAGGCATTACATTATTGGGTGTTGGTTGTGGAGCCTGATTATCTTCCTGATTTAGAGGTCCTTGCTTTCAGTCGTGTTTATACCCCATGAAGTATTTACACCACAGAAGTATGTACACTCTTCCACG